>JAWZYT010004115.1:5000-42500 GCA_034508575.1 Petrolisthes manimaculis
ACACCCTCCCCCCCCCCCCACTCCTACCCCAATGTACAATCACAAATAAATATCCAGCAACACTTTCCTGCCATCGTAGTACATAATATTGGTAATAAAGAACAACACATGTATGTATGTATGTATGATTTTGCAACACCTCATAAAAATCATTGATGGGGTTGCTTGAATTGACATACTGTATAGTGAAAGTATTGTTGCTGTATGATGATTATATTTAGATATGATACTGATTTATGTGTTACACCATGGAAGGATATTTGATCCATTGTAGCTGTACCAAACCAAAACATTTATATTGTATTTATCACTAGTTATAATAAAAAGTATTCTGAAGTGTGGAATTATCTGACCTGATGTTTAGTTGTGGTATCATTTGGAGGAATCTGTAGCCCCCAATTCGTCCAGTGAACAGATTACAACTATTATCTTGTCTCATATACTTGCTGGAACTCGTTTAAAAGGGGAGAGTACAGTTTTGGCATTTTTGGAGATGGGGATTCCTCCTAACTCTTCCCTGCAACGATCAACTATTATTTTTGTTAATCTGGTTTGGTTTCCAGACATACATTGGAGGAATCATGGCGCTTTAATGTACAAAAAATATATTCTCCATTAAAGGACCTCTGATTACTGGCAACATTTCTTATACATACATACATACATACATGTAAAGCCTAGGTCACACATTCCCGAACTGGAGTCCGAATGCATCCCGAAGTGACTTCGGGATGAATTCGGGCATGTTCAGAGAACTTTTTCAAGGTCAAGTTTTCATCGGTATGTATTCGGTATGCATTCGAAACGCACTTTCGAATGCATACCGAATACATACCGAAGTCATTCCGAATCGAAACCGAAGTTTGAAATTAAAAATATAATGTGTTGTTTTCGTTCCGAAATCAAACCGAATGCAAACAGATGCCATACCGAATGTTCCGAAGTATTCTCGAATAGTTTACGAATATATCCCGATCTCTCCCCGAATTTTTGCCCATTCCGAATTGGTTCCGAATGTTTCATGCAACACCAAACATTCGGGAAGCTTTCCGATTCAATCCCGAACTTTTGCAAATGGCCCCGAACCATTCCCGAACTCTTCCTGAACACCCCGAATCATTGCCCGAATGCATCACGAATACAAACCGAACACACTTCGGGATGCATTCGGACTCGAGTTCGGGTATGTGTGACCCTAGTATAAACAAGCCACAAAGATGGTAAGCCTGCCGTCCAGTTTACCTACAAATTGCTGGAAAACACAACTCTGCTTAAGTAAAATATAATAATAATAAATAATATACAGTACAGTATATGGCGGTCCACACGACGAGAGTACAGTCGGCTGCAAATATCCTGTCGTCACATCTGCCAAGTAATGCAGTATAGTATGGAAATATAAGCTTCACAGATTCCTTAAACTAAAGAACCAGAGATGTTTATTAATTTACCCCCTGGATGTTGTAATTCTGTATGGTGAATGTGTTCGTTCCATGATTAGTCATTATATTATAAGTGAGGCGACACAACGGTACAGTTATTATTAGCAGTAAACCCCAAAATGAACTTGCCTCCACCCCACTCCCATAAACACACCAATCAACTTTCTTTAAAAAAAAATTATATCAAGAAAACGAGTTACATTTTTCCACCCCTCTCCCATAAAAAACACCAATCGGCTCTTTTAAAAAAAATATATAAAGAAAACTAGAGTTCCACTTTAAGACCCTTTATATTCCCGATTTACCAACACTACCATTCATTCCCCTTAAACTTAAAAGGAACACTCCCAGTACCGTATTAACACTGTCAGGTTGATAATGTTTATGGTGGTTGGAAGGAGGGAGGGATGGGTCTGGTCATAAAATACTGTGTACCCTACCTTTCTAAATAATTATGTCATTCACTACATAATTACCGCTCCTGCTGACATACATACACACACACACAATAAAAACTTGTGTATATTTATGTGTGTGCTTTATAGTTTAGAGTGTGTGTGTGTGTGTGTTATGAAGATACGACGTGATAAATTCTCAACAGGGACGAATAAATAGGTAGTGTAATCCAGAAGAAAAGAGAGAGAGAGAGAGAGAGAGAGAGAGAGAGAGAGAGAGAGAGAGAGAGAGAGAGTAGAAACCTCCCAGTCGGCAACACTGGCCGTGAAGGGTTCGTCTCGCCTCTGGTACCAGTCTGCGACCAACTCTGGCTGGGCCAACTAGCCTAGCCTTGCCTAGCCTAGCACACATACACACACACACTTGCCTATCCACCCACTCACTCACTTATTCTGTTTATACCGTCCTCAGTCCTGTCTGTCCCCTCGTGTTGGTGGCAGATATCTGTTCTATATTTGGCTATCTGTGTTCTACTGTGGTTTCAATCTAGTGTCATTAATTTGAAAGGAAGGGGAAGGTATACAAATATTTTAATTACTGAGGTGTGGTGCGGTGCGGTGTGGGATGTGTGTCACTGAAAAAAAAGCCAGCCATTCCAGTCTAAAGTGCCATAGAAAGTACATCAACACATACTAGAAAATATATCACAATACCGCTGTGTTTTATGGATACATAGATAGTAGATATTTACACAGTGCAAAGTGGAGGTAATAAATGACATGAGAGAATAGATACGAAAAAAAAAAAAAAGTGTTTGATATAGAAAGTTGTGCAAATGTTCCAAAAATAATTAAATATTGGTGTTTGTGAAGTGAAGGAATATCGCTGTACGAATTATTGAAGAAAAACAACAACAAAAATAATATAACTTACATATACACACACAAATTTATCTTCCCCGTATAAATGAATGAAAAACAAGGAAGAGGATGAGGAAAAACGTATTCATTCCCATTTGAAAGTAGACCATAGAGAGGGTGGGGAGAATGCCAGTGGACGTAATACCGGGGTTTACAGAGTCATGAACACCCCGTTATACCAACTCCTCGGCTTGTCCGTAAGTAGTGCCAACGTTTCATTCATTGGTTTTATAGTTTTGTGTTTATTTATTTATTTATTTTGTTATTTATAATTTTGTTTTATGTGTGTTTATGAAGGGTTAGCAATTGGAGGGCTCCTGATTCCTCCAAACTATGCCAGGAAACACAACTACCGTACTTGAAGGTGTGTGTGTGTTTTGTTGATTTATTTGTAGAGTCCATTTCTCTACTTAAAATTTAATCCCCCACCCCCATTTCCCCCAATAACACATTTCCCAACAAAATTTTCTGAAGGGGGTCGTTTGTAGTGAGCGATTCTGAATGTCAATGATTCCTCCAAACTATGTCACGAAACAGATCCCCTATCTGTTATTAGTATCACCGAGGTCATCTGCTGTTTCCTAGCATAGTTTGGAGGATTCAGTAGCAAAAAGTACAGTAGTGCATTTTCACCCTGTCTGATTTGGTGCCACATAGTTTTAAGTTAGTTTATACACTTTTAATTAGGCTATACACTTGATTCCTCCAAAGTATGCCATGAAACAGGACCATATTGTAAAAAATAATGTTGATCTGTTGTTGTTGTTGCTTGGTATATTTTGGAGGAGTTAATTAATTACTCCAAATTTTACCAACACTGTAGGCCTACTATATATTATATCCCCTAAAACGTTTGGTAGGTCACACAGCCTTCTTCAATGAGCCTAACCTTGGAGTGGGTGGAGGGAAGAGGAGGGAAAGGGATGGGGAGAGAAGAGAGAGGGGATGGGTAGGGAGGAGGGAGGAGTGGAGGGAAGGGAGAGAAAGGGAAGGGAGAGAAAGGGAAGAGAGGAAAAGGAGAGAAGGGAAGAGAGGGGAGGGGGAGAAAACGGAAGAGAGAGGAAGGATAGATGGGAAACAGGAAGGGGAAGGTGTTAAACATTGAATTCGTGACTCAATATCGTAATTATGCCAAGAAACAGATCCCCTATTAGTACCATTGATGGCGTCTGTTTCCTGACATAGTTAGGAGGAAACAGTAGCCTTCCAATTTACCAACAAAAAAATATCTCCCCTTAAGGTTTACAGTACTATATTATAATTATACGGTATATGATTTTGTTTACTATACTCAACGATATTTTCAACTACACTTGACATTATTAGTATTACTATTATTATCTTTTACACGATGGAGATTTTCCTGTTAGACTTAAATCTATATAATTATAGGAGTATTTTCCACCTAAAAATAATAACTGTAATAAGAAAATAAATAAACAAGATGTATAGAATTATGTTCTTTAAGAGGCAAATTATTTTCTTTCATTCATTACTTGCCTACTTGGCCTATATCTTTGCTGTATACAAACTGATATATTACTCTATCCCACAACCAATTTCGCTGCAAGTAGTGGTGTGTGTGTGTAGATACTTGTTTGTGTGTGGATATAATTATGTGCGTGTGTGTGTGTGTGTGTAGATATGTGAGTGTATGTACAGTATATATATGTGTGTGTGTGTGTGTGTGTGTGTGTAAAAGAGAGCATGACATACATAGAAGATAGGAATGTTGGTTGACTATGGCCCATTCTCTCAACCACAGGACTGTCATCTCTCTCTCTCTCTCTCTCTCTCTCTGTAAAAGGTGATTAAGAGAAGACTGTGCTAGGCCAGAAAGACTTTGTACAGTGACAGAGAAGAGGGACAGCAGCAGCAAGCACGAAGGTAAACAGGAGAAAGGAACAGCTACCCTAAAGAGAGGAAAGGGTATTGGGGCTTGGATCAAACTAGATAGGCCTACCATTCAATCAATCAATCAATCAATAAACTGACCAGCCATTCATTTAACCAATTAATCAATCAACCAACCAACCACTAAACTAACCAATTTCCCAATCAACCAATCAGATAAACACATGGGTAATCAGAGAGTGAGAGAAACAAGTATACAAAGAGAGAGAGAGAGAGAGGGTGGGGTCAGTGAACTGTGTGTGGTGGTGGTGGTGGTGGTGTAGGCTATAGAGAGAAAGATTCTGGTCTAGCTGGCTCTCTATCAATGTTTCCTCACTCACTCTATCTTAGAAACGTTGCCTTGAGGGTAGAGTGACTGATTGAAGGCTGGTGTTGAGATGAGGATGAAGGATTGATGGATGGATGAGAGGCAGGGAGGGAGGGAGGAAGTAAGTATAAGAGAGGGGAAGGAGGAAGGGAGAGAGGTAGAGGAAAGAAGTGTGAAATTTCAGGGTGAGAGGAAACATGAGAGGAAAGAAGGGAGAAAGAGGAATACAGAAGGAAGGGAGAATGCAAAGAATGAAGTACAACGACACACAAACAAATGAAGGAAGGAAGAAAGAATGGAAAGAAAAGAAGCAAAAAAAGACAAAAGAAAATAAACAGGAATTATAGGATGCAAACAGGAAGGAAGGAAGGAAACAAGCAGGCAAGCAAGCAAGAAAGAGAGCCAAGAAGAAATCAAGTCCAAAGATCCCAATTTAGAATTTTGCTTTCACGGCTTGCTGGAGTCAATAGCCCAGGTCTGGCAGGAGTAGGTGGTCTGGGTTTTACAGGGGGTGTTAAATGGTGGTGTGGTGGTGGTGGTGGTGGTAAGGTGGGTGTGATGATGGTGGTGGAGTGTGTGTATTGTTGTGGGTGTGGTGGTGGTAGGGGGTGGGTGTGTTGTGCTGGTTAGGGGTGGGTGTGATGGTAGGTGTGTTGTGGTGGTGGTAGTGTGTGTGTGGGGGGGGGGGGGTAGGGACGTGTGGTGTGGTTATGCACAAATACAAATTACACATGCACATGCACTCTCTCCTGACATAATATCAACAATGCTACATAGCCTAGGCCTAAACAAAACAAAAGATGCATTAATGTATCTGGTGGAGAAACATTATAATGTAATAATATCCTTCTACAGTTCACGATAAAAAAATTATTATGATTATCGTGTTTATACTCTGGCTCCTAGTGATAGTTTTATATAACAGTTTATTATAAAATTATTTATATTTCCCGTGATAAGTGATAAAAAGAAGGATTAAGGGGAGATTATTTTGTTGGTGAACTGGAAGGTCTCTCGATTCCTCCAAACTATCCAACGAAACAGTTCCCCTATATAGTAAGTAACAATAAGGTAGTCTGTTTCCTGGCATAAGTTTGAGAAATCAGTAGCCCTCCAATTTATCAAGAAGATAATCTCCCCCTGATAAATTAATTAGTATGTGTGATTTTAACCCTTATAGCCTGTAGTTAAGGATCCAAGTGATGTAGTCAGAAGATTGGAGGTTAGTGAGTCCTTCAAATGTTGCCACAAAACTCCACCTATATGGAAGGAACGTGTCTCGTGGCATAGTCAGGAGGAAACAAAAGACTCCAGTTCTCATACATGATCACAGGGCCCTTAATGAATTATGCTAATTTGGACCTTTATTGTTAGTTTATCAATTTATATCTTTAACATTTTATTGACAGCAGTTACTCTTCGGCATTATAATAAATAAATGAATCTTGGTTACATAATACGACTCAGGAATCCCAAGAGTTAAAATATTCCATTCACTCTAACGAAAAAAATATAAAAATATAAAAAAAGTGAACTACATTTGAGGGGGTATTAAATTGGAGGCCTTGATTCCTCCACCAAAGTATTTCAGGAAAACACGGGACTAGTGAATATATATAATGGTACCCTGGTGCTTGGAATAGTTTGTAGGAATCAGTTGCTCCATATTAAGAAGAAAAAAAAAACTACCATATACCCTATTTAAACACACCAACAGGAAATGCCTTGGATTCCACGTAAATAGTTCTCTGTTGGTGACCGTAACAAAACACAGATAGTGATCCATCCTTTAGAAGGCTTCAACCTCTTAGTAGTAGTAGTAGTAGCATTATCTGATGTGGATGGGCGCTTGTGAATCCTACAAACTATCCCAGGAAACAGAATAATCACCTCCACAGCCCGTGCATTGCGTTAATAGTTCGTTTTAAGACTTATTTTGGAGGAATCTGTAGGCATTTCGTTTTTTCCCCCCAACAGAACATCAACCTGTAAGTGGGTGGCTATGAATGAGATACACAGTAGCACGTGTGGAATTGATTACCAGTATTTAAAGTACTTTGTATACTGTACAGTCTTTATGTGTATATTAAAATTGACATGACCTTCCCACTAATAATAATAATAATAATAATAATAATGTAAACACTAGTTAATTTTATACACTGTACGACCTTCACATCTTAAATAATAATAATAATAAAGAAAATCATATGCATATCAAATTTCCTCAACCCTTTCACTGGTGTCAACAACCATGATCAACAACACTGACAAACAAACTCCAGCATATTAAATATATAAAGTAGCTAATTATGGTTATGGAGCAAAAATTAATAAATATAAAAAGGTACAGTAGCCAATTTTGGATATAGAGCAAAAGTCTGGCCTCATTGGTAACCCTGCTTAAAAAAACACACACACATACATAAATAAACAAAAAAATATAAGTGAATAGCCATTTATGGATATAGAGTAAAATTCTACCTCACTGGTAACCCTGCTTAACACACACACACACACACACACAACTAAATAAATATAAGTAAAGTAGCCAATTATGGATATAGAGCAAAAGTCTGGCCTCACTGGTAACCCTGCTGAAGGCCAAAGAAAGACTGATGGGGAGGGGAGGGGAGGGAGGCCGCCACAGGAACGTTGGCAACTCTCGCACCAAAATCGGGGTTAGTGGGGTGAGTCAACTTGTCCCTCTTCCTGCGCGTGGCTACGGCTTGGGCTTCACATGATCACGGAAAAATATATAGCCTATACTGTTTGTTTGTCCGGATGCTTTGTTATCGTACCTATATTGTTATCAACACGTGTATGTACTTACTATAGATTTATAATAGTCACCATTTTCGAAGTATGTATATGTACAGTATAAGGTATATGTTAATTATTAATGCGAGTGAATATATAAATCCCTACCCAGCCATACAATCCGCTTATAGGCTACAACAATTAGGCTATGTTCAAAAAAGAGGATGCTCATTTTTTATTGTATGCTGTTGGTATTGGGCACAAATCCCATAGGAAGTGTAGGGTACCGTCACGAGCACTAATATCAATACAGCATTGGTTGAAGCTTTGAACGATGTAATGCCAATGGAAATCTTATTGTGCATATATTTACCATTTATAGGTATTCGAAGCACACCTATTAGTACTCGTGACTGTAAAACACAACTGGGTTAGGTTTGATATTCGAAGCATACTTGAATACTTATTAATACTCGTGACAGGTGTAGCCTAACCTACAACACACCGGAAGACTTTTGCTTATGACTGTGCATGAACGGTAACACACACACACACACACACACACACACACAGACCTTTCAGTACAATTTCCGACCCATGGTACACATACACACACACACAAACACTTCCCAACCCCAACTCAACCGGAAACAAAATAGGGACAGAATTAATGGTATTTGACATCTAATGTATGATTTATCCTGTTTTCCAATGTGCCGAAAGTATAATATTATATACCCTTAATTAATGGGGAAATAACCTGTCGGTAAATCTGGAGCAATTGATTCCTCCAAACTATTCCAAGTAACAAAACACCATTATATTTGTTACTGGAGCAATGAATTCCTCCAAACTATTCCAAGCAACAGAACACCATTATTTTTGTTCATCTGGTCCTGTTTCCTGACATACTATGGAGGAATCAAGGTGCTCCAATGTGTCAAAAATATACCCTTAACTGGCAACCCGCTTTCACTTTTTCCAAGACAAAGATACCGTTACGTCCGTTAGACAACTTTTACTCCTCTCCCTCACTCCCTCCCTCTCTCTCTTCTTTCCTCCCTCACTCCCTCTGTCCCTCCCTCCCTCCTTCTAACCCTTCTTTCCTTCGCCCCTCCCTCCCTCCTTCTAACCCTTCTTTCCTTCGCCCATCCCTCCCTTCTTTCCTCTGTTCATTCTTTTCTTTCCTATTTTACTCCTTTTCTCCCTCCCTCTATTCCTTCTTTCCTCCCTCACCCTTTCTTTCCTGCGTCCCTCCCTCCCTTCTTTCCTCCCTCCCTCCTTTCTTTCCTCCTCTCTCCCTCACATCTTTCCTCCGTTCCTCCCTTCCTCCCTACAACGCCCTAGATTCTTTCCTTCTTACTATCACATAATTAACTAACTCAATAATTATTACTATAATTATTACTATCAGTCATTTTAGTACTGTCTCGGGCTTGTTTGTCAGGATTTGGACGGCTGGCTTATCGAATGTCTACGCATGCGCCTTGTTAATACCAAACGCATACTCTACACACATAAACACACATAGGCCATTCCAGAAACACCTACACATTTACTTCAGTATATAAGCAACACACACACACTCCCGAAACATCCAACACATTATTTCAGTCAAGCATAAAAACAACTCACACACACACACACACGAACACATTTACTCCAGTATACATATTATACATATAAGCAATCCTTTACACACACACACATTCCCGAAACACCAACACATTTATTCCAATATCTAAGCCACTATTTATACACACACACACACACACACAGGGACTATAAGGTCAGGAAGGGGCAATGGCTGGGGTCACACACATCGCATTGTCAAGTCTGCAGTCAGTAAGGAAGGTCAACAATGTGGTGGTGGTGGGTGAAGGTTGGATTGGAGGTTATAGGTACAGCAGGTATGGTATAAGTTATGTGGGAAGAGTTGCATGTGTGTTGGAGTATGTGTGAGTGTGTGTTTGTGTTTATGAAAAGGGGGGGAAGAGGTGTGTGTGTGTGTTTGTGAAGGGGGGGGGGGGGGGAGAGGTGTGTGTGTTTGTGAAAGGGGGAGAGGTGTGTGTGTGTGTAAAATTATAATATGTATTTTGGATGGACAGATGAAGTAAGGAAAGACAGGAGAACGGGGAAGGGGAGGGATGGAGAGATTGGGGAAGGGAAGACAGAAAATGGTGGAGGAGGAGACATGAAGGAAAGACAGAGGAGACAGAGGGAGATGAAAGAAAGGCAGATGAGGAGATAGAGAGAGAGGGATGCAGAGATGGAACATGGAAATACAGGAAGAGGAGGAAGAATAAAGGATGAGTGGTGGAAGGAAAGAGAGAGAATGGAAGAAAGATAGTGCAGGAGGAGAGAAATATGCAAAGATGGAACAAGGAAATACAGGAAGAGAAGGAGGAAGAGGGAAAGATGTGGGAGGAGACAGGAGAAGGAAGAATGGGGGATGAAGGAAGGAAGGAAGAAAGAAAGGGAGGAAGGGAGGGAGAGTGAGAGAGAGAGGAAGCCCAAGACGAGGTCGCCACGGTATCAGACGCAACGAGAGAAGAGAAGAGAAGAGAAAGTTTGATCCAGCCAGAGAAAAAAGAAAGTTCTCAACCATGCCTAGCGGGGATGATGATGATAGTGATGAAGATTGTGATAGTGGTGGAGATGGTGATAGTTGTGATGGGAATGATGGTGATTATAGTGGTGGTGGGGATGATAGTTGTGATGGGAATGGTGGTGATCGTGAAAAAGATTGTGATAGTGGTGGTGATGGTGGTGATGGTAGTTATGTTGGTGATGGTGATAGTGATTGTGATATTGGTAGTGGTGATGACAATGGTGGTGGTAGTGGTGGTTGTAATGGTAGTAATGGTAGTGGTGATAGTGATAAAGATTGTGATAGTGGTGGTCGAGCTAGCCTAGACCTGAAAGACCGTGTAGCACAAAGAGAAGGAGTTAGATAAGAGAGGAGGGACACCAAGCAACGGAAAGGAGGAAAAAGATTGACACGGGTGCAATGGAGCGTCCAAACCCTTAAAATACTACCCACCCACAACACCAATGTAAACAATAACAAACAAATACCAATATTACAGAATGGAAAGGAAAGAGATTGTCGCGGGTGCAATGGAGCGTCCAAACCCTTAAAGTACTACCCTAATACACACACAAACAGACATGGATTTTGGTTTTACAAGACTATTAGGCTATTAGACGTGACAAAATGTACTGTATATATTTTTCTAATAAGAATATTTAAAAAAATAATAAAAACCAGTGTAGTGTATGTATGTATTTCACTACACTTAATATAAAAACTAAATAAAATACTGACTGGTGTGTATTATAAAAACTAAATAAAATACTGACCGGTGTGTATTATATGTGTGAAGGCTACATGTTGCTAACCCCAGACGATGGCATCCATGAGGTGAAGGTATAAATAAGATCTCTTGTTCTTATGGTGAAAGTCACATCTGAAAAAGTAAATAAATAAAAATAATAATAATAATAATACAAATAATATTAATAAGTTCGATAGATACATATTTGATAATGAGTGAATTGAGTGGTAATAACAATAACAACATCACTAAAAAGTTATAATTATGAGTGGTAATATTATCACTAAAAAGTAAATAAATAAAAATAATAATAAGTTTGATACATATTTGTTAATGAGTGAATTATGAGTGGCAATAACAATAATAACATCACAAAAAAGTTATAATTATGAGTGGTAATAATAACATCACTAAAAAGTTATAACATTTGCTAATAGGTGAATAATTATGGTTGGCAAGGACCGTAGACTTTCCCACTGTTACTGTCGAATATGGAGGGTGGGAGGAAGAGAGAGAAGGTGAAAACTAGGAAGGTTTTGTTTGGCCAGTAGAGGGAGGTGAAAGGTGAAATGTGAAAGGAGGAGGGAGGGTAGGAAAGAGATGGAGGGAGGGAAGGAGAGAAAGAGAAAGAGATAAAGGGAAGGAAGGAAAGAGAGAAGGAGAAAGAGAAGCATTAAGGTGTTATAAGGGAGAGTAAAAGAAAGTCTCTCATTCTCTCTATCGTTTTCCTTTCCTCCCTCCCTCCCTTTCTCTATCCCTCCTCCCCCCACCTTTCTCTCTCTCTCTCATACACACACACATCACACTATACCACAATGCATAATGGCCAGATGACGTCACAAAGTAAAGTATAACGTATAATAAACACTTCCAATTACTTCTTGACATATAGTATTCATAACAAACACACAATGTGGCATTTTGTAACATTGTAAATGAGTGAGAAAGCAATAATAGTAATATAATTTTTGTGTGTGAGGGGAAGGGAGGAAGGAAAGGATATATATATATATGAGAGAGAGAGAGAGAGAGAGAGAGAGAGAAAATGACTCGTGGTTAAAGAAAAGGGTGGTTGGTGGGTAGAGGTAGGATACAATACAAAAAAAAAAAAAAAAAAAAAATGGAGAAAGGGTTGGCGGAAAAAAAAGTTAAAATAACAAACAAAAGTTTACGTACTACTGAACATTGGGAATTCATTACCAGACAAAAGGAGGATTAGGCTAGGCTATACTGAGAGAGAGAGAGAGAGAGAGAGAGAGAGAGAGAGAGAGAGAGAGAGAGAGAGAGAGAGAGAGAGAGAGAGAGAGAGAGAGAGAGAGGATGAATAAAAAACGCGTTATAGGTTGGACTGGAGTATATTAATAGGAATCCTTTCACCACACTAGACCTTGAGAGCAGGATGTAGATAGGGTGTGTGTGTGTGTGTGTAAGGAGAGGGAGGGGGAGGGGATGTAGATAGCTTGTGTGGGGGGTAGGGAGAGGGGAGAGAAGGGTATAGGTTCAAGCTGGGGATGTAGATTAGCTTTTGTGTGTGTGTGTTTGTGGGGATAGGTTCAAGTGGGGTATGTAGATAGCTTTTGTGTGTGTGTGAGTGTGTGTGTGTGTGTGTGTAAAGGGTGGGGGGGGGCTCAAGCTGGGGTCGAAAGAGAGGAGAGGTGGGGTTGGAGGGTGGAGGGATTTGAAGGTGTGTGTGTAGGTGGGGTTAAATGGGAGAATAGGAAGAGGGAAGAAGGGAAAGGGTAGAGGGAAAAGTAGGAAACAGAGAGAGAGAGAGAGAGAGAGAGAGAGAGAGAGAGAGAGAGAGACGGATATACTGTTGATGCCCAGCCAAACATAGAACCCCCCCCCCTCCCCCTCCCCCCCACCTCTCTCTCTACTTTTTCTCACTTTCTCTCTTACAAATACAACCTCTCACTTTTATTCTCTCTCTCCCTCTCACTTTAACTTTCCCTATCCCCCACTTCACTCTCTCACATCTTTTATCACCTCTCATTCACTCTTTCTAACTTTCCTCCTCACCTCTCTCTCTCTCACTTTCTCTCGCTCACACACACACACACACTATCCCTTTCACTATCTCCTACTTCCTTCTCACTAACTCCTCCTTCACTCTCCCTCTCTCTCTCTCTACCTTCCTTTTCTTCTTTTCCCTCCTTCCTCCTCATTTTCCCTCCCTCGTATTTCTCTCTTCCCTCCTTCCCTTTTCTATTGTTCTTCCTCCTCTTCCCTCTTTGCCCTCCCCACCTTCCTTCCTTCCTTCTCTATTATTTCCTCCTGTTCCTCCTCCCCTTTCCTTCCTTTCACTCACGTATCACATGGGTACATAAAAAATGGACACCAACTTGATATCTTCTTGGCAACACCCACATAATTGTTTTTCTGCCTCGACTTTCTATTCTCTCTCTCTCTCTCTCTCTCTCTCTCTCTCTCTCTCTCTCCACGTTGTTACTTCTTCCCACTTTCACCCTACCATTTCTCCCCACCCTCGCTTATTTCCCATTTCTACGCTTTCTCTCTTCTTTATAAACACACACACACACACACACACAGTACCGCATTATGTTGTTACTGAATATTTTCCTACACACACACACACACACACACTATCGTATTATGTTACTCATTAGGCTACCGGATAATTTCCTGTACACACACACACACACATACCATTATGTTTATCGTTATTGAATAATTTCCTACACACACACGGCATTATGTTAATTGTTATTGAGTACACACACACACACACACCATTATGCTTATCGTTATTGAATATTTTCCTATACACACACACGGGATTATTTTGATCGTTATTGAGTACAGTATTTTCACACACACACACACACACACACAGCATTATGTTTATGCTTGTTGAATATGAGGTATTGTTTTGGCTGTGTGTCAAGTGAACGTGTTGGATTTTCCCAACTTTCGCCATATATATATTTTTTACGAATCGCTGTAATTTCAGTATTTTTCGTGCTTGGTTTTCACTTTATTATTACTTGTTTTTGTGGGGGGTGCCAATTTTTTTTTTTTTTTTAGTTTACCACGTGTGAGAACAATAGGCTACGAAATAGTTTTGTAATGTTAATAATGAATTTAAGAAAAAGCATAAGACTTTGCCTGGCTAGAAAGACTACATACCACGAGAGAGAGAGAGAGAGAGAGAGAGAGAGAGAGAGAGAGAGAGAGAGAGAGAGAGAGAGGGGGGGGGGGGAGCAAGCACGAATGGGAAAAGAATAAAGGTTGGAATAGTTTGAAAAGTTAAGAGGGATAATAATACAGTGTTGGTAAATCTGGAGCTACTGATTCCTCCAAACTATTTCAAGCAACAACAGGTCACCATTATTTTTGTTAATCTGGTTCTGTTTCCTGACATACTTTGGAGGACTCAGAAATTATAAACCTGATAGGAAAGTAGGAGAACGATCCAGAACAAAGAAGGAAGAAGGAGGGGAAGGGGGAAGAGGAGAAGGAGGAAGAGGGGGAAGATGAGGAGGAGGGGGAAGACGAGGAGAGGAAGGGAAGGAGGAAGAGGAATGGAAGGAAGAGAAACGGGGGGAGTGAGTAGGCTAAAAGAGTGTCAGGGAGAGAGAGAGTTGAGAAGGATAAGATCAGTATGGGCCAAAGAAAGTGTTTTTAGACTCTGTAATAACCCTTCGAGGCGAATACCAGTGTTGTCCTTACCACCATAACCCTAGCTACTGCCTGGCTAATCCAAATTCCGGGTTGGGTGGATAAATAATACATCTTTGTGAATATTCTTCCTGGTGTGGGGTGTATTTGATTACTTATTATTATTATTATTATTTTTGTTTTTTTTGAGGGGAAGGGGGGCTGGATTATATTCTCTCTCTCTCTCTCTCTCTCTCTCTCTCTCTCTCTCTCTCTCTCTCTCTCTCTCTCTCTCTCTCTCAATCGAGTGTCATTTGTATCCAGTTGTGTTTGTATATTTGGTGGTGTGGAGTGTGTGCGTGTTACCCTGAGAGAGAGAGAGAGAGAGAGAGAGAGAGAGAGAGAGAGAGAGAGAGAGACTGAACCTCGATAAAGACATACCGGGTACAGCATAATGTCCAACAGGAAATAATAAATATATAGTGTTTATAATAGGTATTCGTTCACCGTGGCACGTGTTTAGGTTCTGGGTTTGTCAGTCGTGTTTGTGTCTTCATGTAAAACCAACCAAATCAATCATACACACTTTGTTTTTGGCCTGGGGTTCGATTCCAGTCACAAATCTATTATATTTGTTTACGGTACCAACCCGAGATGCTAAGTATGACGTCATATATATATATACACACACACACACGAACCTTTCACCCCCAGCAAGTATTTCCTGTGCCAAATACATGCACATTCATTATTCTCTCCCTCACCTCATTTCCCCCTCCTTCTATCCTTCACCGTTGTCACCTTCCTACCCCGTTCATCCCTCCCTCCGTTGTCACCTTCCTACTCCATTCCTTCCTTCCTCCATCCCTCCTCCATCACCTAACCCCGTCCCTTCCTTCCTCCCTCCCTCCTCCATCACCTAACCCCGTCCCTTCCTTCCTCCCTCCCTCCTGTATCACCTAACCCCGTCCCTCCCTTCTCCATCACCTAACCCCGTCCCTCCCTCCCTCCGTCCCCGAGCTCAAACGACCTTTCCTCCCTCCCTCCGTCCGTCCCTCTCTCCCCTCATATGCGCGGGGCCAACGAACCTCTGTGGCAGATAACTTTCTCTCTCTCTCTTGGCTGTTGGTTGGTCAGTCAGTCAGTTGGTCGGCCTCCCGCTGTACGCTAGACTCAAGGTGCACTGATGGTGGTAGTCGTGGTGGCGGTAAAGTGATCGGTTACCATTAGAAAACGGAAAGCATTAACATTAAAACTTGAAACGTAAATAACACCGGTGTTATATTTTGACACCGGACACTGACTTTTGTAACGGTACGCGCCATCCTAATTAACACTGAATTTATTGGAAAACGCTAATTATAATCTGCACAATCATATTAACTTGATTAACTGACTGACTGACTG
The DNA here is from genome assembly GCA_034508575.1 of Petrolisthes manimaculis. NCBI lineage: Eukaryota > Metazoa > Arthropoda > Malacostraca > Decapoda > Porcellanidae > Petrolisthes > Petrolisthes manimaculis. The sequence continues at coordinate 21,103 of JAWZYT010004115.1, forward strand.
ATTAATTGATTGGTTGAAGTTCTGGCAGAGAGAAAGCTATACATGATTCTGATTATACCGTTATATCTTGCACAGTGTTGCCAGAATATCTGAAGTGGGTGTGTCACTATTGCACAAGATTGTTTACATAATGACAATCTTGGCGGGAACCTCAGTAAGCTTCTGTATAGTATTTCAAACGAGCTTGTGGATGTAAATATTCAACAGCACATTGTTTTAAATGAACAGACTAATTAAAATACCATTGTAAGTGTTTCAATTTATGCACAATTATCTGAACCTTATGCAATACGTCAACAAAAATATATATATATACGGTATAGGCTATACAGTAAAGTGGTTCATGAAACTACATAAATACTGTAAACCTTAGCAAACATATCGATATAAGAAATATATAATTCTGCACCCAATTCTATAAAAAAAAAAATACATGTATATATCCACACACTAAGGGAAGCAAATACATTAACAGACAATCCTATATTATTAAACCAGAGAACACTAAAACATAAACAAGTTGCATATAAATAACCAATAAATTATTTCTTAATTTAGAACACCAATGACAAGTTAGTGAATGAATGATCAATGTAAAAACCATCTTGATCAGTCTACACGTTCGTATACCTTAGGAATTTGCAAGTGTGTCTGTGTAAGCAAATAACAAGACAGCACAATATACTACTCTTGCAAACCGGGCCAACCAAAACAAAAACGCTGAATGATTCGTCTTGGTGTGACTGGACGAAGAAAAAATGTTGAAAAGTGTTGGAAGTGTCTTTGGGTAATGACAGCCACCAACGAAATAATGAGAAACTGAGCCATTGTCACGTAAAAATAAACCATTGTGGCAAATTGAAATCTATTGTTTATACAAGGAAGAAAGGTCGATCTATATACAATAGAAGAAAAGTATCTGAAAGAAACTCGTATATAAACACTATATGACTAGAATTCTATATTGTACAAGAAAAAGAGGTTGATCCACACAGCCTACCAGAAATATACCAGAAGGAAATTCGTATACAAGAAATACATGCACAAATTATATGTCTGGATCTCTCAGTAAAAGACAAATGTTGAATGGAACATATATAATAATGCTGAACTAATTTAAGCTGTCAACGCAACACACACACACACAAACTTCACATGTGGCTCATCATTACTGTAAGTGTTTTGTATGTAATATTACGGGATATTCTTGGCATAAAACGAATAAATAAATTATTGTATCCACTATACTTAATTTTCCACCTAGTGTTTTCCAAGGCTTTTATTTTTCATTATCCATCACTATTTTACACTAGTCCCTTATAATAAAGCCTTATTCAAGACCACCTTATGTCCCAGGCTTGCTATTCATTTTTCACTACTTCATTTTACACTCAATCCAACATTGAATTTAAGAGTAAAATCCTCTGAACGATGTCACGAAACAGAAAAAACTCGTGTTAACAACATTGGTTTCATCTGTTTTCTGGCATAGGCTAGTTTGGAGAAATAATCATCATCCCTCCAATTCGGCCGAAACAAAATAATGATCGACATTAATGAACTGGTATAATTATTTCATCACCAAACAACTCATTAGTATGCTGAAATATCCACCTATAATGACTCATCTCTCAACAACTTTCACTCTCACTGTTAATATTGTACACTCCCTCAAGTCAACACTTTCTCCAGCCAAATTGTATTCACTTATGTACACAATACCCACGGCGGCCTCGTGTCGTTACATTTGAAAGTGATCCAATGATTCTAGTATACAAAGAGTTTGGATTTGCTTGATTTTACTTTACTGGACTCTCGAAAATAAAATTAACTTGTGAATAGGCAAGTTAATTAAAGGAGAGAGAGTACGGTAGCCTATGTGTCTTGCATAGTGTGTGTAAAATCAAACTCTTTTCTGACTCCTACAAATACTACTTTGTTGGACTTCTGGTAGACAATGTCACTCACTCTCTTGCACACACAAACACACACACGAATAAATTTAAACATTAGGGTAACAACTACAACATAATTATAGTCTTCAACTTTCAGAAAAAATAGTTAGTAGCTAATAGTGAGTTGCAGAGACTGACATGATAACGAGTGAAAGTGGATTTGGTGAGTGTGTGTGTGATACGATATGAGCGCAAAATAATGGTAATAATTTGGCATAAACATAAGCAAGCATTAAAACTGTGGAAATAAGTTAATGAGAGAAATAGGATAGAATAGACAACAAAGAAAAGCTAAAGATAAAGCCAAATAGATGGGTAAGACAGGTGCATGCAGTGTATAGAATGTGAAGATTGGGTGGTGGCAGGGTATAGAATGAGAAGATATGGTGGCAGGGTATAAAATGTGAAGATATGGTGACAGGGTATTGTTCAGAGTAGCGGGTGGATTGCTGGATTCCCTGTTCCTTCAGTTAATTTGATATCATATGGCTCATTCCAAAGGTAAATCATTCTCTCACTAAGTAGCATTATAGCCATGAAATCCTTCCAGACGCTTGTTTACAATAGAAGTGGGTAGTGGTCTAACATTACAGCTACTTTTAATTAAACTATTTAATGTATTTTTATCTGGATTTTTTATAGTTTCGTATCGTGTATGTACCGGTATTTATGTGATCAACATCATTCTTAAGTGAATATTTTCAGTGTAGCGACAATTTCTTAAGTTTACTGTAGGCTATATCTAAAGTGGATGTATTGACATGTTCACAATGTACGGTATCTAAATTTTGATTTGTTATTGTAGGCGTGGTGGGCGTGCGTGGGCGTGGCGTGGGGCAGCTATGACGAGTACATGACGTGTGGTAGTGGCAGTGAACGATATGGTCGCCACTACCACCCACCCCACCTGCCTGAGCTGCCCTGTGATATCACCAAGAACAGCTGGTGTGAGAGTGCAGGCACACAGTATCCATGGTGAGTTTGACATTCATTATTTTAATTAATTATCATGAATGGCCTTATTCCCCATTCAAAGTGTGCAGGTACAGTTGCAGACACATGAAACTGACACACTTTAAATGGGACATGCAACGACGAAAGCAAAGGATTCGCCTCTGCCAACCATGTCATGTCCTTCTCTTAATATGCTCAATGAGAGGCCCAGTCTTTGTTGGGCCTGTTACATGTGTTCATAACTGTACATTGTTCCTCGACTGTAGCCTAGCAAAGGCCTCAGGTCCTTTCATATAACAATAATGCATAAAAATCTAAACCAAATGATCTTTTTCATCTCCAGGAGCTCTGTGAGGAAGTTTGTGTACGAGAACCAGGGTCTGATGAAGAGGATGTATGGCAACCAGCGGCACTACAATGTGCTCCGTGCTGAGATGGTCAACGATCTCTATGACGATATGTTTGAAGAGATGCCACGCAGACACCACCAGTACCGCCGCCCTCCTCCACCACAGGCAAGGTCCGCACGTTACCAGAAGCCCTCACGAGCCAATTCCCTCAGGGATAAAAAGAGCGGGAGGGCCGGATCCAAGCACCAGAACAGCCATGAGTCCATTCCCAAGCAGCATCGGACCAGTCACGAGTCCCACCCTACACACAGAACCAGCAGTCAGGAAGCCGAGGCAACGCAGCAGGCTAGTGAAGAGTCAAACCACCGCTCTGAACATGAGTCCCGAGCCATGAAGTTGGGCGAGACACCGGAGTACAGCACGGTGAGGCGGCACCACGAACACACAAGGCCCAGAATCCAGTATAAGATACCAAAAATCCACAGGAATTCTGAAGGCCCCACCATCATTACTCAAGAACCACATCCTTCCTCTTCCATTACCACTACGAGTACCACCACCACCAGACAGACAACCACACCTACAAGCAGCAGTGAACCTGGAACAACTACCATTTTGGATGATTGGACAACCACTGAAAGTAAGATATTTTTTTATCTATCAGTCCCTCCTTATTCTGTGTTTGTTGTCCCTACTTTCTATCTCCTTCTCACACTGATGCAATGTCAATAAGTGTCATACTTCTGGCCTTATGAGGGTCAGCCCCAGTAGAGTGTAGCCAAATCATTGTATCATTCCTTCCATTTCATGCCCACAGGCCAATGGTATGATACTGATGACCCGACGGATGAATCTCTGCTCCACCACAACACCCAGCCCACCACCCTACCACATGATGGCCTACTAGAGACAGAACTGATGGAGGACGAAGGTTGGACCACTACTCTCTCAGACTCTACTCTGTCGTCATCCTACTCCACACCTTACTTAGATCATGAAGTTGAGAGTAGCTATGTCTCAGTGACTGTCCCTGAGGTGAGATGGTTAATTGGATGCATGGGTTTTATAATGAGTTAGCAAGTATACAGGAGAGGGGAGGATGGATGGATAGGTGGGTGGGTGACTGGATAAATAAATGGAAGTATGAAGAACTGAGTGGCTAGTATGGATTGAAAACTATAAGGATGGGATAGTAGGTGAGATGAACATTACCATCCTATAATATTGTCACCAATATTCATGCAACTACCATACCTGAAACATATATATGATTTCCATCCAACATCATTATCAGTATTACTCATCCATACCTTTCTCCCCAGACCTCCACCTCAGCCACCCCAACCTCCAGAACAGATATACTGGATGAGCTGCTGGAGGACGAAGGCTACATCAGCACACCCCTGGATGAAGATGACATGACCACACTGACCCTGGCTGTAGATGACTTTGAGCAACTCGACGGGGAAGAGGAAAATTTGGCGGGAAACCTGGAGGAGGAGGAGCAGTTTGGGGGTGAGGAAGCTATCGTGGAGAATCTGAAGGTGGAAAACCGAGAGCAGGTGGCCGCAGGAATCAAGGCGGAGACGAGGGAGGGGGTTGTCGGGGGAGGGATGCGTGTGGATGACCTGAGGGTGGAAGGCAATGTGAGGGAGGAGGCCAAGACAGAGGCACCGACAACCACACAGGAGTCCTTCAAACATCAAGCACCTGTGCGAGGAATGTGAGTAACTATCTGAATCTATGTATGTCTACCTTTTAAGGTCAGTGTGCAATATTATGCGAGTTACTTGCATATACTCAATGCATTATGTTCGTGGGACTTTCCATTAGTGTGTGTAAGAATGTAAATTCATCCCTACACTCTCAAGTACTCGCACATCCATCAATCAATCACTCACAAGTACTCGCATATACAGTACTGTACCTGAAAATTATATTCTGACCTGTTCTGTCTCCCCAGGAACGCATGCCCAGTAAAGGAGGAGTTTGTGGCACCGTACTGGGCCAACAACACACGGGGAGAGACCCTGGCACTCCTCAACCTGTACCCCTTTGAGCAGTATGTCCAGTGGGAGCGGTGCAAGTGAGTGCTCTTAGCTTTTATCCTATGACGACATTAGTGAGTTTTCCTGTAGCTAATTCAATAATCCAATTTTAAGGCATCTCAACTTACATGAAAGACAAAACCATACAAATAACAATCTTGGTGTCTGAGTTCCTTATTTTTACCCACCTTATATTATATAAGGCAAATCTTATGCAGCCCAATCAAACCTTCACATAACTAACTATACCTTCCCCAACCATAGGTTTATACAGTAAATCTTACCCTGTCCAACTTCTTACCCAAGTCAACTTAACTTGCTATCCTGGCCTGAGATATGTAAGTACTGTACTAAGGCCTCCACCACCACAGGTTTGAGCATCGTCAAATGTACTGCCGTGCTGGGTGTCGTTGTGAACAGCAGTACCGACTACACAAACTCCTCGCCTTTGACCCAACCAATGAGTGTCGAGGCATTTTCAGGTTGGTCATACGAGGAATGTTTCTGTCTTTATGACTAGTACAAACATACACCCAGTATACAGTATACATACAATGCATATCTGGAACTGACAGATCCACACACATGAATTCAAAGAAGCATACATAAACAGTACTGTACAGTATTTTACATACATGTTCATACAGTACAAACACACATATATACGTATATAAAGTACTGTATAATATTTTGCACAGTACACACACACACATACATACACAGTACTGTGCCAAACACACACCATAATCAATACTGGTTGTCTTTGTACACATCGGCATTACACAATAGGCTAAGTGGAAAAAAGAAAAGGTAAATTATAGCCAGTAACCAGTATAATGACTCTATATGGAGATGTGGTTGGCATGAACTGATAAAATGTAATAAATAATGAGTGTTTGTTCTGGCCACACAGTGACTGGTTCCGGTTCCCATCATGCTGTGTGTGCAAGTGTTATGATCTTCCCTCGGAGCTCTTCCTGTCTTCCTCCCGCAGACCAAGGATCAACTCAGTAAGTTTAACTCATTCAGTGTCCCCAATAGAACTGGGGCTTATTTATACTCTATTTTATTATTTTATCCTGGTAAAAATGTACCAATTCCCTACTGAGTAATAGATACGGTTATGAAAAATTTGTCTGGGGTGAATTGGAGGGATAATGATTTTCCAAACTATGCCAGAAAATAGGAAAGATCAGCATTATTGTTAGTGGCTGCACTGAGTGGAGGTATTAGTCCCAAGACCAACTCTATACACTAAGGGGATCATCTGTTTTGGGTGAATATTAAATAATATATAGTTTTTGGGTATGACCGGGATGATCAATTATTTATTATTCCATTCTTCTTTTGACTAATGGACACCTGTTTTTTCCAGGATGATGAAGATGATTATGAATACATGGACGACGAGGAAGCGGATGATGAAGAGGATGATGATGATGACTACGATTTCAACCCTGCCCCGCCCAGACGCACCCCGGTGGCCAACATCCCTCCCCAGAGGCGGCCCCGTCTTCCTCCTCGCCCATACTCCCACATCTCCTCGCCCAGCTACACCCTCCGGCCTCCCCTGCCCCCTCCATCCTCCACCAACGGACAGAGCGGAGATGAAGCAAATCCTCCACCACAAAGTATGTTTGCTTCAGCCAGCTCCCAACAAAGTCAGACAGTCAGGGTGAAGTTTCCCGGTGGTACCAACACACACACCGGGGCCACTCAATATGACTCACCGTGGGTCAATACCGGGGCCACTCAGCAAGACTCCAAGCGGACCCGTACGTTCCCAAGAACCAATTCGAGGTCAACCAAATTCCCCGGTGCCCAGACTCGCGAGATCCCCGCGGGACAAAGATATCCGAGCCTCTCGCAGCAGCAGCAGCAAATCCACGAACATCATGAAAAAATCTCCGTCGGGCAACCAAGATACCCCATGCCTCCACCAGGGCACGGGGCAACACAGGCTCCTCCCCCACAGTGGCCTCCTGAGACTTCCACATTGGGGACGCTGGATGCCGCCACTCCGCACTACTATTTCAACCTCACTAACTATGCAAGGAGTCTGATGGCCAGTGGTGCGACTGATATTCTCTCCAGGATACCCAGAAGTGCGGAGGAACAACAGGAGGAATGAGGAGATGCAGAGAGAAGGAAGGTGAGAAAAAATGGAGGGAATGAGGAAATACTGTACAGAGAAGGAAAGTAAGAAGAAATTGAATTAATGAGGAGATACTAAGGGGAGAGAAGGGGAGTAGAAATAGAGGGAATGAGGAGATACTGAGAAGAGGGAAAGTGAGAAAAATATTGAGTAAATAAGGAGATGCAGAGGAGAGGAAAGGGGCAGTGGCAAAAAGTTGTCAAAAAAGGCACCTCCTCATATAGTTAGTCTTTACTCATAACAACACTCTTCAAGGCTTAATATTATTACTTTACCAACATTCACCAACTATGGCAGATTAGGAAAAAGAGAGAGAGAGAGTGTGTGTATGTGTATAGAGAAGTACATTAGTAGTACAGTATTGTATAGTAGTGTATGTCTACATGATAGGAATATACAGTATAATTTTTAACCTAGAACAGCAAGGAGTGAATATTATTCCCCATTATTTACACTATTTTTTTACCTGGCAAATATGTACCGGTACCTGGTCTCTCATTTAATGTCTTGGCTTTTTCATTATCCACATAATTCCACAAATAAACTGACACAAACTACAGTACCGGTATGTACTTATCTGGATCTCATAAACATTGGATCACATGCAAATCATGTATATAATTTATCAAAGATCATATTATTTACGAGAAAATCAGGAAATTTTTGCCAGGATATAAAAATTTTATAGTCATGTAGGTAGGTTAGCTTAAATAATGAAGCTGTACTTAGGGTAGGTCAGGTCAGGTCAGGTCAGGTCGGTCAGATCACCTAAAACTGTATAGAATTAGAACATTTAGTAAAGTCAGTTGTTATGAGAGAGAGAGAGAGAGTGTGTGTGTTTTAGTACCATATATAGATAGTTTGGCAAGTCTGAAAAACTGCTTCAGTCCATTTTTGTAATTTCAATTTTTTTTTAATTGTCAAAAACATTGGCCTATTTAGTCTTTCTATAATTTTTTTACCATATTATTGAGGAGCGAACCTTCAACCTAATCTAACCTAACTTAACACCAGCTGTTACCCCAGTTCTAATCAGGGTCAAATTAGGTTGTAGTCAGTCAAGTAAGGTCAGGTGAGGTCGGACACCTAATTAGATTCAACCTAATCTAATCTACCCAACCTAACCCCACCTATTGCCCTCTATTAAGGCCTAATTAGGTTAGAATAGGTAAGGTTAGGTTAGGTCAGGTCAAGTACAGTCAGATTAGATCAGATCAATATGGTTAAAAATAATTAATAGAGGAACCAAAACAAAAAAACGAAAAATAAAAATGCCAATCTGTTGTGATCATTATAACAAATTAACACAAACTATAACGAAATACACCAAAATACGTCAACATATAAACAATACACATTAAATATAAATCATACATACATACATATATATAAAATAAATAAGTAATAATACCACCTAACATGTATTAATTAAAAATGTATGCTGGGATATATGAGGATTATAAAATCACGATATATCAATAGAATCATGTGGTAAAAAGAGTATAATTTAATCAAGGAAGTAAACAGGGAAACATAATATTCATACAAACCAACCTTTTTTTTTTTAACCTTGACTCAGGGCACGTGACATCTGTTGTTGTTGTTGTTGTTGAAAGGTCATCTCGTCTATTCATTCCTGATTATAATTATTTTAAAGGTACAGTCACCATCAAAAGTCCTGTCTTGAAATCTGGTGAATATATATTTTTATATGGTATAGTGGCTAACTATACTGGGTATGAATGTTCATTATGTTTTACAAGTTATATTAAATCATGATTCATGAGACAAGATATAGCGACACGAGTTTTGTCTTTGATAGTACATTCATCATTAATAAAAAGTCTTCATTGTCTCTGGAGAATGAAAGTGAACTATTTGAGTGAATTTTAAGAACCAATAGTAGGCTAGACTACAGAAAATCAGAAATCTACAGCTATATAGTTTTACACATTTTATCGAGGCTGTTTCATTAATTCGAAGGTGTTGATAGGACAATTGAACGTGACTGTACATTGAAGGGCTGCTGGTGCTGTTGGGTCCACCAAATTATACCAGAAAAACAGAAGATCCTCTTTTACTATTATTGTGATTGTCTGTCTGTTTTCTGGTATACTTTGGAGGAATCAACACTAATACGTCCCCAATTCACCAACACGAATAATATATTTCTCATCTTATGACCTTGTTAATTCTCTGTTCATTGTCAGCAGAGAATAATTGAATTAGTTATAGGGAGATTCTCTCGTTGGCAACTTGGAAGGCTACCTGATTCCTCCAAACTATACCATGAAACAAACCACCTCAGTATGTTACTAATAAATGAGGACCTTAATTCTGTTATTATGGTGGAATATACAGAAGAGACCTATCATTAATTTTCACCAACATGAGAATCTCCCATTAACTTATAAGTCTGCACTGTGAAGAAAATGGGATGTTATATATAATAATTTATAGTGATACCTAGTGAAGTAGTTGTTGTAGGGATATAATTTTTTTCTATATATTGGTAGGTCTTATTATTTATTTTAGCTGCTGGTCAGTGTTATCGAGTCTGTAACTAAGCGCCCAGTTTACCCTTATTTTTCATTGTTTCGTAATGTATTATTAGATTGTCAAAAAGAATTTTAATTATGACTGGGATTACGTCAGACGATCTATTATATATGTTTATACCTCTGTTTTCTATGACCTTTACACATTATTATCTACTTTGTACTACAACACGATTTTTATCTATTACTTATAACAATAATTAATGTGGAGCTGGTATCCATTATTTATGTACAGTAATATTTATGTAGAGTATTTAATTAAAATGCCTGTTGCTGTATTCCTGGCAAACTGAGTATATTGCCGTATACATGTATGTAGAGACTATTGACTGCATAGGCCGTATTCAAGAACATCCGTGGTGTGTACGATGGTGTGGTATTGTACGATGGCTTTGTTGTTTGTCTATGGAGCCATCGTACCGGTACCACACCATCGTATATACCACGGAGATTGTTGCATACAGATCTATGACTGCATATCGCACTTTCTGCTGATGCTGGTGAAATAATAAATGTTTTTACATTTTAACATCATACAGGTATACAAAAAAAAAACGTTTTACAAATATTGTATGGAGGAAAGATTTTGTTTTCATATTAGTGGCTGGCTATCCATTATTGAAAGCTCTGCCAATAAACACAGTACAGTACTATATGTCCTTCCTTTTCATTTTTGTTGGCTGTCTCTCCTTTCTACATGGCTTCTTAATTCTCCTTTGCAGTAAAGTACAATGTCTTTCTGGCCAAGCAAGATGTTTTAATAAAATTACAATAAACATAATTAATCTGCTCTACTTTACAATACCAGACTCAGCAGAAAGCCATCCATGCAATCACTCGTTCATTGCCTGTGAGTTAGTTAGTGCAGGATATTAATTAATTTATATATGGACACTAATTTCCTGGGAAGTTGTACTAGTTTACACCAGTACTGTACATTGTTAAGTAGATATTTTATAAAGTCAGTGTTTGAGTTCATGAAATAAAATGGAAGAACTCAAATTTGGTTTTTATATACTATACAGTAGGCCTACCTCCTTGTGACATTTACTTATTAGCATTTGGCACTATGGGCAGTATGCAAGAATATCCATGATGTTGTATTGCGTCTAAGGAGTCATCGTACCGTCGCCACATCATCGAGAACACCATCAATCAATGTTCTTGCCTACGAGACAAATAAATAAAAGGGGAACCAACACATGGAATGAAACAAGAAAATCATGCGGTACAGTAAGATGTGAGGATACACATACAAAATTGATATTGCCACCAATTACAGTATAGGAACCGATATAAAACATTTGTCAATCAACAGTTTATTCCTGTACAAAACGGGACATATCACAGCTCAAGAATTTGTTTGTTTGTTTGTTTGAATGTTTGACAGTGCATGTGCCTTGTATCTGTAAGTATTGTATATGTGGGTGTGTTTGTGTGTGTGTACAGGCCTATGTGGACAAGTGATGAATGTGAAGATCAATTTATAAGTAACTACAGTACAGTATATGTACAGTCACGATCAAAGTTCTGCATAACGTGAATAAAGGTAAGCCATTTGAGTGAATCTTATGAACCAATATTATAGAGACCAACAACAGCCATAGTTTCACATATTGAGAAAGTTTAATTTGATGGTTGTGCAGAACTATTGGGTGTGACTGTACAGTACAGCGAGTGATACTCAAATCAGTATCTAACAAAGAAAGCCGAGATATGTATAAGTATAGAGTTTTTGTATTAAGGCATATGTTTGTATTGATGTACAGTATGTGAACACATGTGATGTCTATAGATGTATGTGAATTTGTGGTGTTTATAGATGTCCAATACTGTATGTGATTATTTTCCTTTGGTGTTTGTAGATATGTATGAATGGGTAAATGTTTCCAGTACAGTACTACATATTGTATATTTTACATACAGTATTAAGTTTGATTTATGAGACAGAATTAAACTTGGTAGGCTTCTCTCGAGTAACTTTTGAAAAGAGTACTGTACTTTACACTACTTAATGTATCAACAGCTGGTTGTAAATATATGTACTGTATGTAGTTAATCTGTTTGGAGATATGCATAATGTGTTTGAATGAATAGGTAAATATAATGTGAATGTGTATGTAGTGTATTCAATTTCTGTGTGTGTGTGTGTGAATGAAAGGGTTAGTATAAAAATACAGTAATGTATGAATGTGTATGTAGTGTATTCCTGTTCCATATGCATGTATGAATATGTATACAGTATGAATGTCTGTAAATACTGTATGGGAATGTGCACAAGTGTATAATATGTCTACATGTGTATTTACATTATGAATACATCTAACCGCATACAAACGCTAATCAAACGCTACTAAATATAAAAATGGAAAAATGAATCTCCTATATTCTCCGTAGCTGAGAAGTTACAAGCGTTTATCAAACAATACTCGCGTCAACTCAATACTTTTTTGGTACATTTGTTATACAGTATTCTATTAATAGGAAATTCTTTTGAGGTTAAATTAGTGGGCACCCGAATGCTTCAAACTATACCAAGAAACAGATCACCTATTCGTACCATTGAGGGCATCTGTTTCCTGGCATAGTATGGAGGAATCAAATTTTCCAGTTCACCAACAAAAGAATTTCCCTTTAAGCAGTAGTAGATTTAGGCGCTGAGTCGTGCCTGGAACTTGAGGGTCAAAATTATGTGAGAAAAAATAGAATAAAGAGTTGTGGGGCCGGGTGATGATAGTTAAGGGAGTCGAGGACTACTGATTCCTCCAAACTGTGCTACAAAACTGATCCCCTACTCCTATACTGAAGGGCTCTATTTCCTGGTATAGTTTGGAGACATCAGTAGCACTCAAATTCACACACAATGCATTACTCCCTTAACAGTATGATAAACCCCTGAATCTTAGGTGCAAGGTTTTTTATCCTGGCAAAAGTACACCAACCGCCTTCAAAGTAACTTATGTAACTTTAGATACATGTTTCTTGGTTATTGCAGTGTTTATATGTTGCCTTGTCATGTACATTTTTTGTGTAATTTGGCTCGAGTTTTATTACATTTACCGAAAAACCAAAATATCAAATGAGGGAGCTAGTATAATTTTGCCAGATTGAAAAAAAAGTAGTAGTACTCTGCATAATAAATATATAACATTTAGTGAATTATAACTATCTCAACATATCAAACTAAATATGCAGACCTGCTTACCTGGTAGTAAAGTAGAGTATAATAATTATCTTTGGCTAGAAAGGTATCAGAAAATGCATTGTGTCCCAGACTCAACTTCCGCTCTAACTTAATGGGGGTATAAAAGATTCTGTCGGCAAACTGGAGAGGCTAATTGGTACAGGCCCCTATAAACTTGCTACAAAACAGACCACACCTTCTTCGGTCATATCAATATTTATAAAGTTAGGATTCTGTTGGCGAGTTAGAAGCTACCTGGTTCGTACTCCTACAAGCTGCGCTACAAAACAGACTACACATTCTTCAGTCAGTGTGTTCTTCAAGTTGGGATGAGTGGGGTGCTTTCTATCTGCCGACGACATCTTTATCCCCCTTTAAACGGATAAAATCTTTGGCGAGTGAGATCATCAGAGGTGGAGTGGCAGTGATGTGGTATAATACGAGACAAACATTTACTGTAGACCCTGGATATACTATGAATAAAGACATATGTATCCACTATGTATCTCATTCTACATTCAGTCCCTCATTAAAGACAACCAAATAGTTTCTCAGTCTTCATTTGTTATTCATTACCATACAGATTAAGTGATTCACAGACCCTATGTTAAAATAATAGTGTTAAATATAATCATTACCATACAGTCTAAATGATTTACTGAGCCTGTGTTTAAAAGGATAGTGCTAAATTTTTTCACCTTATATTGAGGGTCTACTGTAAACAAAACAAGAGCCAAGCCATCCCGTTCCCCAGTACAGCAAGGAAGTTGGTGGTTTCAGAGAACACGAACTACTTTGATGTACAGTTACTGAGAGACAGGCCTGGAAATGTTAAGAGGATAACCTCTTTTTGATGAATTTGAGGTGGGCTACTGATTCCTCCAAACTATCCCTGGAAACAAATCACCTCAATGTTACTAATAGGGAATCAGTTTCATGGCAGTGTTTGGAGGAATCATTGGCTATTCAATTTATCATCAAGAATTTCTCTCCTTAATAATGTAAATGATAAAGTTGCACTCGGTATCTGCTTTAGTTTATATACTGTACTTAGCAGTTTAGTGATGATAAGAATATAGATACAGAAATAAAGGTCTAGCTTGGTTCCAGGACTTCAATGGCATAGCAGAAAAACAAACTATGATTAAGGAAACTATGAACCTTCTTGTGACTGTAAAGTTAATTACAAAATACATCTTGATCTATTTTGGTTAATCTTATCGTGGGAATGCATTACTACAACATAATGCTTTAATTTAAATTACACAACATATGGTAATGCTTCTGTGTTAAAAGACTGGAAAAATACAGTACAGTTGACCCTTGATAGAACACGGGGAAAATAATTTTATCCACCTCTTCCATTTTCCCCCTCGTCCCTCAATGAAGACCACCAAATAATTTCCCAGGCTTCTGTTATTCATTACCACAGAGACTAAATGATCTACTGGGACTGTGTTAAATAGGAAGTGTTACATTATATTAGCAGTATAATATAAAGAGTCTACTGTACCACAACAGAAAGTTTTCGCATTTCAAAATAGATAAAACAATATCTCCCAATCATAGTCTAGTAAAGAGATATTTCCCAAATAATATATAATTTTCCCAGTACAGAAACTATGTTGTGTTTGATACAGAAAAGTCCCTCAAGGCAAAGAGGAAAAAATGTGCTATCTCTTGTTTTAATGAATGGAATGCACTCACTCCGAACACCAAAGCCGAGTTAGTTACCATATTAGACGCCTCAGTGTTTTGCAAAATTATTATACGCATTATTGTCGGACCTCACTTGACTCCCCTTACACAACTGTTATTATTATCATTATTATTTGTCAACAGTGTTCCTGAGGTAGGCATTATTCATTTCTTATCTAGTTTGTTGAAAGTTGAGAGCCTATGGAATGTAAAGAGAGGCCAACTTGAGAAGAGACGGCCATTTTGAACCGGTGTATAATATGCTCTCTGTTAAATTATTTCTCAAAGATCTCCTACATTTACACAGAACAATATTTATACACCTATAGTCTGAGTTCTTGTGAATGGGTTAGGGATATATTACTACAACAAAATGTTGGTCAAATTAAATAATTGGATACAGAAATGTTGTGTTCCGCAACATACACACCTATAAATTTTTCTCGTCAACCACGTTACATGACTATGTGTACTGTACTATAATAATTTTGATGCTGTATCCTCTTCCTCTCAGGTATATTATGGGTTCAAAATGGCCACCTGTACATGGATTGTTTGGCTCTTTCTTACATTCCACAGGGGCTAAGGCAGGCGACCCACAAGACATCAGACGTGCCTAAAACATTTCACTCTCCCGTCAAGGCACAATATGGCGGATGACTTTGGGTTGTAAGAGAGAAAATTCACAGGCGAGAGAATTACTGTATACCATTGCTGGACTTCATCATTTTTAACCCAACAACAATGCACTGTATTATGAGAAGCATTCTACAGTAAGTAAGCTGCAGTCTACTTAACTCTCCAAACTTTGCTATAAAACACATATTCTAGAGAGTCTAGTCTCATATGAAAGATTTTAGTTTACTGGCATAGTCTAGAGGAATCAGTAGCCCTCCAAATTCTCTCAACAGATTATCCCTTTTTCTAGATATCTCAATGAAACTACAGTACACACATAGCCATTACATTACAGTGCTTCTTAGTCAGCAATTTGCAGGTGAATTTTCTTTCATACATCCCTATTGAAAATTATAAAGAGAGAAAGTTATCAGAATTCATACAGTATAAACCTTGTTCCTTAATAAATACCGTACTGAAAAAAAAAATCAACATAAATGGTTATCAAAAACTCACAAAAAAACATTAAAAAAAAAATAGGAATCAGAAGTGGAATGTACAAACTTTGGCCAATGTGTGTGTGTGTATGAATGGGTCTTGTAATATATGTGTGTGTGAGTGTGTGAATGGGACTGTGTTATGTATATGTGTGTGTGAGTGTTAATGGCTCTGTGTTAAGTATGTAAGTGTGTGTGTTAATGTCTAAGTATCAGTATCGTGTGGCCAGATGTGACATGTTGACCCAGTGTGCACAGGCCAACCTTGACCGCATCACCGTCATCGTCTCGTCCATTGTGTAGACCCCAAGGTGTGCCGACGTCGCCCCGTGTCGCTCTGGCATTCCTGTGCGGACAAACAGAAAAAACAGGTCCTGGAGAGTCTTGGAGAACTTAGCGTCGGACTCGTTGTGCTCCTCAAACACTCCCATGATGGCCTCAATATCCGACAGTCCATCTGCCATCCGTCCAGCACGCGAGGTTCGGTCATATCGCGTCACATATGAGTACACCGGGACGTCCTCAATGTTGTGACGGGAGTGTGAGCGTGTGCGGGCCAGTGTAGCGGCTTTCTCCAACGCAGGGCAGGTAACAGTGGCGTCTGAAACCAGTGTAGTCAGCAGTCGCCACGGATCCTCCTGTAGGTCAGAGTACCACTCAATGGCTCTTTCAGCCTGCCTAGAGTCAAACAACATCTTCCTCCTTTTGTTTCCTGCTGGTGGTGGCGGCCACCTGACACGACCAAACTCCCTTGTGTTTTCCTCCTCCTCATCCTTCACCTTGTGTGTCTGTAAGGCCTCCACCACCGCATCAACCAAGTTCCGCCTTGACGATCCAACACGGTCACGCCATGACAGTAGTCTGTGAGCCAACCCTTGCAGAGGTGAACCTGACAAAGACAATACACACAATCACCCAGTATTCTTAATAAACAAAAGTTTACTCTTAACCTACAAAAAACAACACAACAGGGATATTATTTAAAATACAGGCAAGCCTCAACACAATTCCAACTTTACTCTTGCAGACACATATTCGTTAGTAAATCGTTAAATGGAATGTAGTTTTATTATTATTATTTATTTGTATCTGTGAATATCTGTGACATTGAAATGTGTAAGTAGAGGGCTCCCTGTTATTCTATCTAGTACGACCATCTGGTGTTACTTCAGCATGTTATTAAAGATGCAATGATAAAGTTTTGACTTTTTGATACTTTTGATATCAGTTTAATTACTTCCTATATTAACTTAACACATCTGACACAAACCTATCATTAGTGTGATGGGTGGAGGTGCTGGTATGAAGGGCACAATGACACCGTCTGCCACCATCCATGGCTCGGATGTGTCATGGCGTCGCTCCGGTGACACAGCTTCCATCACATCCTCTGGTGGCACTGACTGGAGACACAACACAGAAGAACAGTTGAGCTGAGAGATGAGACTGGGGTCAGCTTGGCGCCAGGGAGTGTTGGGGTGTCGTGGCGCTGCGCCTGACAACCACGCAGCACGCACCAACTTGTGGGCTCTGGGGGAAGACAACACCGACCACGAGAGTCCTGCCCCACCCCGGTGCCCCAGGAGAATGATGTCCGTTGGAGACCCACCAAAGTGTTCAATGTTGCGTTGTGTCCAGACTAAGGCAGCGTACAGATCCGACCCTCCCTGGTTACCTGATGTGTGGGGGTAGGTGGAGGCAGCCAGCAGCGGGTGTGGGAGGAACCCCAGTGGGCCCCGACGGACCTGGGGTGACACCACCACCACGCCCCGGTCCCGCGCCACACGCCCAGCTGCCCCGACAGTGAAGGCACGACCCCCGTCCTCACCCAGCCCCTCCCCACCCACATACACAATGACAGGCAGAGGGTTGTCGTAGCCCAGCTGGGGGGTGAAGATGTCCAACAGTAGGCAGTCCTCCCAACCATTCACAACACCTCCCTGAACACAACACAACACACACATGTAACATTTGTTTAAAGATGATAATGGTGTGGTAATGGTTCAGTATTTTGCCTGGTGACAGTGTAGTTTTATAAATGATAATGATATAGTAAGGGTGGAATAATTTGCCATGTATAAGTTTTGTTTTGAGGATGATTAGGATGGTGTAACTCTTTGCTATTGATGGGTTAAGTTTTGAAGAAGACATAACATTACACATTGCCATTTATGGGTTTGGTGTTGAGGAAAATAAGATGGTGTAACTCTTTGCCATTTGTGAGTTTATGTTTGAGGATGATATGGCAGTAAGGGAGGAAACCTGTTGTGCCAAATTAGAGCCTATACAATACTAAGTCTTACACCTCCAAACTCTGCTATAAAACACATCAACTTAGTTTGATACCAAGTGATTCAATCTGTTTCCTGGCAGAGTTTGGAGGAATCAGAACCCTCCACATAAATATTTCCCCACAGCAGGTTACTTAATCTCCACATAACAGCTAGCTACTCACCGGATGAATACATGCGAAACAAATGAATGCACAAACAAACAACCACGCACTCACCCGACTGTCGTAGCCCCAACAAGGCTGGACTTTATTGGCAGTGTACGTCCCGTCCCAGCAGTCGTCCAGGTGGGTGTGGAGTTGTGCTGGACGGAACCTCAACTTCCCCAGCGGTGGAAGGGCGTACGGAACACCTCGGAACACAAACGTCTTATCCTCTATTTTTCTGAGATGGTCAAGAAATTTTTGTCAGATATATCATGGTGATACTGACAAGTAAACAAATGATACATAGATAGAGGGACATGTATATACCTATACTGTATATAGAGATAGCACAGACATGCAAAAGGAGACATACAAAATGAGAAATGTGTACTGTAATTATATGGAGAGATAGTACAGTTTAAACAAGGAAAAAAAGAGACCGACAGATAGAGAGACATGGAAATATATATATTGATTATTAGACAGAGAGATAGAAAAGCATACAAAATGATAGATTCATAGTTCAACAGAAACAAATATACAGGAAGAAACATACTGTATATGAATAACACATAAATAAATAACAATACAATATTCACTGATCCTACCCAATAAAAACAAATAATACAATAGAACTGTACCTATGTCACATTAATTAATAAAAAACATAACCATCAGTATACACCGGATCTATGACACATAAATACAGTATATAGCAACACTATAATATAAACACTGAACCTACCCAACATAATTCAATAATAATACAATAAACACTTGTGCTACACCATGTAAATGAGAAACACTAATATAAACGCTGGACTTACCCCTTGACAATGCCGCAGGTGGTGACGGTGGTGACGTAAGGGTGTTGTACTCTGGGGTCGGGAAGGAAGAGGGAACTGTGTGATGTGGTAGCCAGAGTCACTATCAACACCACCAACACTATCACCACCACCGTACAACCTGACCAGGAAAGGCTTTCATTCAGTATTATATTTTTGTTTCAGATTAAGGCTTGGGGATACAATAGACATGAAGTAAAGTAAGAAGACATACAGATAGAGAGACATGTAACTATATAAAGAGACATACAGATAGAGAAACATGTAAAGATATAAATAAACATACAGATAAAGATATGTTAATACAGTACATAGAGATAGATAGATAAAGAGTTAGAAATGTATAAATATAAAATGATAGATACATAGTTCAGCAAAGTGTCATCAGAGTTTGCATTTGTTTATAATATGTTTGCATTACTGACCTTCAAAAATCAAGTACTGTACTTATTTTACAATAATAATAATAAAAAAATAGAATAGTGAAATGTGGCAGCCAGTATACATCATTGCCAACAAAAATAAAATAAAATGAAATTGGAATAACCAGCGTCTTTCATTCACCTATAACGACGCGGGTGGAGGCAAGGGCGGCGAGGCAAGCGTGTAGGGCGGAACGGGCGCGGGCCTTGGCAGTGTGGTTGGGGGGTGAGGAGGGGGGTTGGTCCAGCTTAGGGTCCCTCACCACACTCACCCCAGGGTCAAAGAGGTCCAGGTAACGCGGCTCTCTGTCACCACCGGCATCCAGGATCTGTGTAGGTGTAATGCGTGTAATAATAATAATAATAATAATAATAATAATAATAATAATAATAATAATAATAATAATAATAATAATAATAATAGACGGTTTTTTTGTATGTGTCATAATAGAAGATGGCTTTTGTGTGAGTGCAAAAATAATAATTGATGGTTTATTGTGTAAATGTGTGCATTTGTAATACTATACTAATAACAGATGGTTCATTG
Source organism: Petrolisthes manimaculis (assembly GCA_034508575.1). Taxonomy (NCBI): domain Eukaryota; kingdom Metazoa; phylum Arthropoda; class Malacostraca; order Decapoda; family Porcellanidae; genus Petrolisthes; species Petrolisthes manimaculis. The sequence goes on from JAWZYT010004115.1 coordinate 41,371, forward strand.
TTTGTAAGACTTATTAGAACAACAATAACAATAATAATAATAATAGTAATAATAATAATAAAATAACAACAACAATGATAATAAGAGGAAGTTTAGTGAGTGTGTGTATGTGTGTAGGAGGGGAGGACAGTGTGATATTAAGCCTCCACTCTGGTGTTTCCATATTGCAATAACCACAGTAATACAATCTCTCTCTCTCTCTCTCTCTCTCTCTCTCTCTCTCTCTCTCTCTCTCTCTCTCTCCTTACATATTAATCTTTTGATCTTATTTATACCCTTATTCCTCCATTCCCTCACTTTATTGCCTTTTCTCTTTTCCCTCTTTTTTTTCCTCCTCTTTCTCTCTCCCCCTTTCTCCCTTTTTGCCTCAGGGTTAGTGTCTTTAATATGAGTTTCTTTCTTACCTTCTCTTCTCTTCTCTTCTCTCTCTTTCCTTTCCTGTCTTCTACAGTATTTACTTTCCCTTCCATTCATCTATATATTCTATTATTTCCTCTTCCCTTCCCTTCACTTTATTCTCTCTCCCTAGTTCCCTCATTCAGTCCCTCATTTCAACCCCCTCTCTCTCTCTCTTTTTTTTAACCATCTCTCACATATTGGGCCTCCTCTCCCCATCACTCTCTCCCCTTCCTTCCTTCCTTCCTTCTTCTTGCCCCAGGCTTTAATGCGTTAATAGGTGTTTTCCCATCTTTCCTAACTCCCTCTTTTGTTACCATCTTTCCTCCTCCTTCATCTCCCCATCTACTCCCACTTCTCTCTCTCTCTCTCTCTCTCTCTCATCTTTTCTTTTTCTCATATCTCTCTCCCTCCCATCTTTCCTTCTCAAATCTCTCTCTCCCTCCCACCTTCCTTCCCATCTTTCCTTCTTCCCACCTTCCCTTCCTCTCTCTCTCTCTCTCTCTTACCCATTTTTACATCGGCTATTCCCCCATTACCTCAGGTTCTGTGTATGGTGATGGTGACAGGTCCAGTTCCTTAATGGGTTCTCTACTGGTGGAGGGTGTTATCATGGGGTCCTTCAGGTGGTGGGTGGTGGGGTCCTTGAATGCCTCCCCCTCCGTCCCCTCACCACCACTGCTTCCCACACGATCCCCACCTCGCTGTCAGTGTATATTAAATACATATACAGT
>JAWZYT010004115.1:47500-50994 GCA_034508575.1 Petrolisthes manimaculis
ATGTTTATACAATGGTAGGGTGGCATGGAGAGAGAGAGAGAGAGAGAGAGAGAGAGAGAGAGAGAGAGAGAGAGAGAGAGAGAGAATACAGTACGGAGGAAGGAGATAGAGTGAGGAGATGGAGGGAAAAACGTACAGGAGAGAGAGAGAGAGAGAGAGAGAGAGAGAGAGAGAGAGAGAGAGAGAGACGAGAGAGAGAGAGAGAGAGAGAGAGAGAGAGAGAATACCATCACTAACACATGGGCTTTTATTTACGACCACGGAGATGAAGATAGGAAGGGAGAGGAAGGGACGAATGAAAAGAGAGAAAGAGAGAAAGAGAAAGGGAGAGAAAGAGAGAGAGAGAGAGGATGAAGATAGAATGAACAGTTATAATAATAATAATAATAATAATAATAATAATAATAATAATAATAATAATAATAATAAACTGTATACAATTATACTATCACCTTAATCCTATTCTCTCTCCTTTCCCTATACATTCTTTCCTCCTCCATTCTCTCTCTCTTTCCTCCCCTCCCTCCTTTCCTCCATTAAATCTCACATTTTTCCCCGATTTCCTCTTCCATTCCCTCTCCATTCCTCCTCTTTCCCATTTTCTTCCATTCCCTCTTCCCCCCTCCTTCTCCTCCTCCTCCCTCCTCCCTCCTTTCCTACTTCTCTTACCTCCCTCCCACCTCCCTCCTCCATTTCTTCCCTCCCTCCCACCTCCCTCCTCCTTTCCTACTCTTCTTCCCTCCCTCCTCTTTCCTCCATTTCTTCCCTCCCTCCCACCTCCCTCCTCCTTTCCTACTCTTCTTCCCTCCCTCCCAAACTTTCCCTCTCTCCTCTTTCCTCCATTTCTTCCCTGCCTCCCCTGGTGCCTGTTAATTATTACCCAGGTCTCTCCATCATTACTATAGTTACCATTAATTACTGGAGGAAGTCTATTGGAGAGAGGGAAGGAGGAGGGAGGGAAGGAGGGAGAGAGGAGGGAGAGGAAAGGAGGGAGAGGAAAGGAGGGAGAGGGAAGGAGAGAGGAGGGAGGAGAGAGGGATGTAATGAGGGAGGGAGAGAGGTAGGGAAGAGGGATGTAATGAGGAGGGAGAGGAAGGAAGGAGGGAAGGAGAGAGGATGTAATGAGGGAGGGAGGGAGAGAGGAGGGAGGAAGAGGGATGTAATGAGGGAAGGAGAGAGGGGAACGATGGGACAGGAGTGGTGTAATAATGAGAGAGAGAGAGAGAGAGAGCAAATTCCTTTATTACCTACAAGGGAGCATTACACACACACACACACACACACACACACATAGAGAGAGAGAGAGAGAGAGAGAGAGAGAGAGAGAGAGATAGATAGAGAGAGTTTTACAAGTTTTCAATCACCATCACCACTACCACAAATACTACTACCACCACAAATACTACTACTACTACTACTACAACCAACACTACTACCACCACCACAACTACAACAACTACTACTACTAGTACCACCACCACCACCACTAACACCACAACTACTACCACAAAACAAACAAAACTTTTTCTATGATCATACTTTTTTTCCCTCCTACTCTTTTATTCCGCTTTATTTTTTCCTCCTCATACGAACACAGTCACGCCTACACAAACTTTTTCACTCACCCCTTGAAATGGTAAAAAGGGCTACACAGTGCACACTAGAGGATTATTACGATTATTATTATTATTACCATTTCTACTATTATTATTACTATCACTTCTACTGTTATTATTACTACCACTTCTACTATTATTATTATTACCACTTCTACTGTTATTATTATTACCATTTCTACTATTATTATTACTATCACTTCTACTATTATTATTACTATCACTTCTACTATTATTATTACTACCACTTCTACTGTTATTATTACTATCACTTCTACTATTATTATTATTATTATTATTATTACTACCACTTCTACTATTATTATTATTACCACTTCTACTGTTATTATTATTACCACTTCTACTATTATTATTATTACCACTTCTACTGTTATTATTATTACCACTTCTACTGTTATTATTATTACCACTTCTACTATTATTATTACTATCACTTCTACTATTATTATTACTACCACTTCTACTGTTATTATTACTATCACTTCTACTGTTATTATTATTACTATCACTTCTACTGTTATTATTATTACCACTTCTACTGTTATTATTATTACCACTTCTACTATTATTATTACTATCACTTCTACTGTTATTATTATTACCACTTCTACTGTTATTATTATTACCACTTCTACTATTATTATTACTATCACTTCTACTATTATTATTATTACCACTTCTACTGTTATTATTACTACCACTTCTACTGTTATTATTATTACCACTTCTACTATTATTATTACTACCACTTCTACTATTATTATTATTACCACTTCTACTGTTATTATTATTACCACTTCTACTATTATTATTATTACCACTTCTACTGTTATTATTACTACCACTTCTATTATTATTATTACTATCACTTCTACTATTATTATTATTATTATTATTACTACTATACTACTACTACTACTACTACTTGAATTAACAAACTATTTATATTATTACACTTTCTTCCTTCCTCCTACTTTTGTATTGTTATTATTATTATTATTATTATTATTATTATTACGTTTCAACAATAAACTTTTTTCACTGCACCCTTGAAATAGAAAGTGGCTGTAAACAAAGAGGGAATACGAGGCTAAAACCTTTCCTGGCGGGAGACGAGCCTATAAGGAGGAGGAATCACGAACGCTACACAATATTTACATTAAAAACATTTCTCGCTCTCCTTGCCACACAGTTCTTTGAAAGGGATTTGTTCCGGTGACTTACTGCCAAAACTATAAATATTAATGCCTACAAAATATTCTCAGTCATCTTCCCTCGCTATTTTTGAAAGAGATTAAGTTTCGAAAAATGAATTAAAATAAGGAACAAAATAAATATAACCAGGATCAGAAAAAAAAAAATAATGGTGGCCTGTTGTTGCTTGGAATAGTTTGGAGGAATTAGTTTGCTCCAGATTTACCATCAACACTGTATTACTTCCTTATGTGTTTCCTAAATTAACTGCACATCTGAATTCTCCCTGAAATCATAAGTGCATTTAATTCGATTATGTCTTTATCTTTATTATTTAGTTATATACTTTACTAAAAAAAAAAATATTGTTTTGTAAAGTTGTTTTGGAACTTTTATTTCTGTTGCTGGTAATTAAATTCATTTGATGGACTACTTAACTTAAAAAAAAAAATCATTTGATGGATTACTTAACTTTCAAACAATAAAAAATAAAATGCTGATCGCAAGGTGTTTACATTAATACATTAAAATGGTATTCGGTTTTATGATTAATTAGACAAATTATCATGTTTTTCTGAATTGTTTATATTTACTATTTATTTCTGGCCTGGTGATGTTTATAGAGATTATATACATTTTCATTTTTAATTATTTATTTATGTA
>JAWZYT010004116.1:0-2500 GCA_034508575.1 Petrolisthes manimaculis
GTAATAGTAGTAGTAGTAATGATAGTAATAGTAATATAGTAATAGTAGTAGTAGTAATAATAATAATAATAATAATAATAATAATAATAATAATAATAGTAGTAGTAGTAGTAGTAGTAATAATAATATAATAATAATAATAATAATAATAATAATAATAATAATATAATAATAATAATAATAATAATAATAATAATAATAATAATAATAATAATAATAATAATAATAATAATAATAATAATAATATTAATAATAATAATATTAATTAAAAAATAATATTAGTGTGAAATGGTTTGGGAGAATGCATGACGTGGGTGAGAAAGTGTGGATGGAGCATGCGTGCGTGCGTGAATGCGTGGGAGAGAACGAGGAAGGAGAGTAGCCCCCTCCCCCTTCCCCTCCGCTTATTACATTAAATTTTAAAAGGGGTAATATATTTTAGGTACCGTAGATCGGAGTGCCTTGATTCCCCCCCCCCCACTCTCTCTCTCTCTCTCTCTCTCTCTCTCTCTCTCTCTCTCTCTAAAAAAAAAATACTCAGGAGGAATCAGGACTTGGCAGATAAACAACAAAAGTACCGGTGGTGTCCTGTTGCCTGGAATAGTTTGGAGGAATTAGTTGCTCCAGATTTACCAGAGTTATACTAGATTTTCCCCTTAAATATGAAGTGGAAAGGAGGAACAAATATGTACAGTAGGGGAGAGAGAGAGAGAGAGAGAGAGAGAAGAGAGATAGAGAGATAGAGATAGAGAGAGAGAGAGAGAGAGAGAGAGATTGATTAATGAGAAGAAAAGTATATTAGAGAAGTGTGTATGTGAATGATTACATGTGTGTGTGTGCATGTTTGTCTGTGCGTCTCTCTCTCTCTCTCTCTCTCTGTATGTGTGTGTGTGTGAGTGAGAGAGAGAGAGAGAGAGAGAGAGGGTGTGGCGAGACAATCGAGGCCGAGACGTCTGGACGGAGCCGCCACACAAGCTCGCCAGACAGTCAGCTCTTTCCTGCCTTGCCTTGCCCTGCCCTGCCTGACTCACACTTACTACACCCCCCTGCCCAGCCCCAGCCCCATACATTCCCCCCAGCAATACTTCCCCTACCTCACCCCTCCTCTATCACCCATACACCCCTACCTCACCCCTCCTCTTCTATCATCCATATACCCCCCCATCCATACATTCCCCTACCTCAACTCTCCTTCTCTATCACCCATATATCCCCATCCATACATCCCCCTACCTCAACCCTCCTTCTCTATCATCCATAACCCCCTCCCATCACCCATACACCCCCTCCCATCACCCATACACCCCCTTCCATCCCCACTTCCATCATCCATACATCCCCATCGCCTTATCCACACTCACTACCCTGCTTCCTCTACCCTACCCCCTCTCCACTATCACCCATACACCCCCTACCTCAACACACTCGATCCCTCACCCCCCCACCTCCTACCTCAACTCATACACCCCCTCTATCCCCTCCATCCCTCCATACAACCCCCCCCCCCTTCCCACTTCCTTCCCATACACTTCCTTCCTTCCCTCTCCCATATATCTGTCTCCCCCACCTCCCCCATCTCTCTCACTCTCTCTCCCACCCCCCACCTTCCCTCTCTCTCTCTCTAGCTCTTTCTCTCCTTTCATATCCCTTCTAGTCCCTCCCTCCTCTCCCCTCTCCCACGCACTCTTTCCCCTCTTTCCTTCAATACGCTGACTCACTCACTCCCCCTCTTCTATCCCCTCTTATATCCCCCCTCCCTTCATTCCCCTCCCCATCACACACACACACATACACCCCCATTCCCTCTCCATAACCCCCCATTCTCTCTCCATAACCCCCCATTCCACCCACCTCACTCACTCACGCTCCCAAAACATGACATACCCGCTATCCATTCTCCTCGTCCTCCTCCTTCCTTATCTTTCTCTTCCTCCTCCTTCCTTATCTTTCTGTCTCCCTTTCTCTTCCTCCTCCTCTTTCCTTATCTTTCTCTTTCTCCCTTTCTCTTCTTCCTCTCTTTCCTTATCTTTCTCTGTCTTCCTTCCTTTCCTTCCACATGCAACATTTTCCTCCTTCTTATCTTTCTCTGTCTCCCATCCTTTCCTTCCATATCCTTCTCCTCCTTCCTTATCTTCCTCTATCTCCCTTCCTCTCCTTCCACATCCTCCTCCTTCCTCCTTCTTACCTGTGCTTCTCTTTCTCCCTTTCATATTCCCATTCTTCATATTTTCATGTCGCCTATGTAGTGGTTTTTCTCATACATTCCCATCTTTCCCTTTTACACAGCTTTATTTGTATCTCTCTCTCTCTCTCTCTCTCTCTCTCTCTCTCTCTCATCTCTCTCTCTCTCTCTCTCTCTCTCTCTCTCTCTCTCTCTCTCTCTCTCTCTCCTCTCTCTCTCTCTCTCTCTCTCTCTCTCTTGCCAGCCCATACAAACCTCCAGAGTCCTACCTGACCTACATTTTCTCCCACTCCTGACCTTCATTTCTCTCACTACTGA
>JAWZYT010004116.1:7500-67296 GCA_034508575.1 Petrolisthes manimaculis
GAGAGAGAGAGAGAGAGATAGAGAGAGTTGGGCAAGGAGAGGAAGAACTAGGATGAGAAAGATATAGTAGGGAGTCAGGTAGTTATATTAAATGTAGAGGACATGGATCAAGGAGAGAGGTCAGGAGTAGGGGGAGGGGACAACATAGAACCAGCCAAGAAGCCAAGGGGCAGGAAGGAAGGATGATGAGAGAGCAGAAATTGAGATGAAGGAACTGCAGAAGGAGAGATAAGGAGGAATATGGTAGAGAAGAGGGAGAGAGAAAAAATGTGTGTGTGTTTGTGTGATGGGTTGGCCTGCAGCTTGCTTGATATTGGCTTGGCAACACGGCCTGCCAGTGGGGGGGGGGGAGAGAAAGAACTCAGTGGTGTGTGCCAGTATGACCCCCCAACCCCTAACCCCCCAGGGAGGAGTCTAAGGTCTGATTATATATTTTATTATGCCCCTTTTGTAATTTGGGTTATAGACAAAAACAGTACGGTGTCCCTAATTATCGAAAAAAGGCAACTAAAAGGGGCTTTCACTTGTCCAACTGTCCCTTTTTTTTCATCTGCTACCTTTTATGTACCGGTACTGTTCCTACTTGGGTTTCACAATTGTTGATAGAAATGTGACTCTCAAAAGTGTGAAGAAGTTTGGGACCTACAGACTCTTGATTTTTATAGTCGGTATTGACCTAGTTAGACTTGAATTCTGTTTCTGTTTGTGTGTGTGTGTGTGTGTGTGTGTGTGTGTGTGTGTGATCGCAATGGGGGAACAGTAAGCAAACCATAAATTTCTCTTGTTAACCTTATTTTGTTAAAGTGTATAAAGCAATCAAAAGTTTCCAATCGGTCGGTCTCTCAAAGCAACAACCACCACCAACCACCTTTGACCCTGATTTAGTTGTAAAGTTGTTGTAAAGTGTGTATAGCCTGGGGAACACTGTAAGGGATATAATAATAGTTTGATGGTGAGGAAAGGAACCTTGGTGTCTCTCTTATAGCCAGACAGAAGCATGGGGCATTTTTGATGTCAGACAAATATGATTGAATTTTGATTAGAGGGGAGTCTTTGATGTGTGTGTGTGTGTGTGTGTGTGTGTTTGTTTGTTTGTTTGTTTGTTTGTTTGTTTGTTTGTTTGTTTGTTTGTGTGTAACCATGCACAACTGTGAATATGTAGGACTGTCTGTGAATATAATTATGTGACACCGATAATGTGTTGTAATATAATGTCTCTCTCTTTTGTGTATATTTACGTCCTTGTAAGCTATGTATATTTATGTTTTCTAAAGCCTGTAGACCCTAACATAATTTTTTCTCTCTCACTCTCTCATTTTCTGTACTGATGAAAATGGCACTCAGCTCCCCAAGTGATAAATTTTAGAACTACGACCTCTCCCTCTCCCTACTACAGTCCCCTCATTCCCCTCCCCCTCTCCCCCCCACCGTCCCCTCCTTCCCCTCCCCCTCTCCCCCCACCGTCCCCTCCTTCCCCTCCCTCTCCACTCTTATCTCCCACGCCTCCACAACCACTCTCTTTCCTCTCCCCTATAATCCCCATCACTCCTCACTCTACTTTCCCTTCTCTTTCCAGGCTCTCTCAGTGATAAGAATGCAGTCGCCCCCCTCTCACTGTTCCTAGTCCTCTCTTTTCTCCTCCCTCATTTCTCACCCTGAATAATATTTAAGACAGCCTCTTCTACCCCAACTAAAATTTACCCTATACCCCCTTATTCCCCCCACACCCACGCCCATACCACATCGTCACCCACACCCACCACACCCTCTACCACACCCATACCAGCCCCTCCCCCATGTCCTCTCCCCCCTCCACCCCCACCACTACATGTCCTTGGCAAGTGAGTGTGTGGGTGGGTGAGCTCGTCAATCACCGTCATGCTCAGCTCAGCCCACTTATCTCACTCTCACTCACTCACTCACTCTCACTCACTCAGACAGACAGCCTATTCCAGACTTACTCTCTCACTCACTCACTCACTCTCTCCATCACTCCCTCTCACTCCCTCATATCCATCCATCCCTCCTTCCTTCCACAACCCCTCACAACTCCGCTTACTCTCTCTCTCTCTCTCTCTCTCTCTCTCTCTCTCTCTCTCTCTCTCTCTCTCTCTCTCTCTCTCTATGATACAAAGTCTAAAAAGTAAAACGTATGAGGAGCGGCTAAATGAATTAAATTTATTCCCATTAGCACAACGTAGATTGAGAGACGATTTAATCCAGGCATTCAAAATAATCAAAGATATATAGATAGATAATATGGACTGCAACAAATATTTCAATATCGATCAATCAAACTACACGAGAGGTAACGGCTGCAAAATCTTAGGTAAATCTTTTAATTCACACGAATCCAAGAATTTCTTTTTTAACCGAGTCGTCAACTTATGGAATGGGCTTCCCCGTAACGTAATAGACTGTAATACCGTAGACAGCTTCAAACGACGCTTAGATAAACACCTTGCGTCTAATCCCCGACTTTCGATGTTTACTAATGAATAATTTTTGCCCATTACAGGTGGCAAGTTAGCCAATTTTCAACTACTTTCTATCTTTCCTATAAAATTTCCTTGTGGAGATTTTTCTGCCAACCCCACAAGGTTCTGACTCCTGACTTTATTTCCTGTACGGCTCAGGCCGGAGGGAGTGGAGGGTGGGGAGAGAGCCTTCTACAATACTATTCTTATCTACGACACTCACTGGGGAGAAATTCATTCTCTACCAGTAACCTTCTTATCAGATCACCCCGTGTGCACCGTAAGGTCTGTTGTGGTCTGTGATTCTATGTAACTCTATGTAACTCTAATTATGTCGTTTCCCGCCTATACCTCCTATTACATACACTGTCCACGCCTCTTCACACCACTCCCTCCCACGCCTAACAATTACTCCTCTGCCCACGCCTTCCCTCTCACTCTTTCTCTTTACTCCTCCCACGCTGTTTTAATTAATGAACTGGACAATAAATGTTTGGTCACTGTTTTACAAGAGTAATTTGTTTTTATGTTTTGTATTTCATTTTCCCACTCTCTGCATTCTTTCCCTCTTCCTTTTCCTCTTCCTTGTCTTCTTTATTCTCCTCCTCCTCCTCCTCTTATTCCTCTTCCTCATGTTCCTCTTCGTTTTCTTGTTTCTCCTGTTCCTCCTTCTCATTTCTTTCTCCCACTCTTTTTTCCCACGCTTCCACCTCCTCTATCTTCTCCTCCTCTTTCTCGTTTACAATTCTTCTTCCCACTCTTCCGATTTCTCCCCCCTAACGGGAACCGCCTTGCCGAGGTGGGGGGGGGCTTGTGTGTCTCTGAGACCTAGCGAGCAAGACTAGAGGGGGCTCCGGCCCCTGCTCTGCCCCGATATCGGGGAGAGAGGGCTTCTCATGCTAGGAAGGTCGACAGTGAGAGACCAGACTAAATAGTTCCCATGTTTCAGTTCTTCAACTGTCCCTCTTTTCATTTTATTTCCTTCCTGCTTGCTGTCACACCTTTCTATCACCTTTTTCTGGCGCTATAATGACCTCGATGTTGCGGCGCCTAATATCCATCAATCAATCAATCTTCCGATTTTTTTTCCTCTTCTTCCCTCTCCTCAATTTCCTTCTCTTCCTTTTCCTTCTTCTCCCACTCTTCTTCCCACGCCTACACCACCTCCTTCTTCTCTTCCTCCTCCCACTCTTCTTCCCACGCCCTCCTCCTTACACCAAGGGCGACAGCTGCATGGGATGACGAGCTGACGAAAGAGAGAGAGAGAGAGAGAGAAAGAGAGAGAGAGAGAGATAGAGAGAGAGAGAGAGAGAGAGAGACGCCAGTTGCAGGTGTTGTGTGGTAAATGCAGGCAGGTATAGCAGACTGGATCATCCCTGCTTACATCAAATTATACTCCTTCCTTTTTCTGGTCTGATTTTTACTCTGCCTGCCTGCCTGCCTTTCTGAAAATGTATCCCTCTCCTCCCTCTCCCCCCTCTTCCTGGTTTCTTCTCATTTTCTTGTCGAGTCTTGCATTTGCCAACCCTCTTCCAAAAAAATATTCTGGTGTAGGTTGGGGAGGGCTGGGTGTGTGGGTGGTTTGGTGTATAAGTTAGGTTGTGTAGGCTGTGTGTGTAGGTGGTGGGGGTGATGGTGCATGGAGAGGATGGCAGTGGAAATGAAATGAGTAAAATAATTGGGTTAGGAGTGGCTGAGGGTGGAGGGGATGGATGGGGTGTCGATGGAGGGGATGAAGGGGGAGTTCATGGAGGTGATGGAGGGGTTAAATACGTAGGTGGAGGGGGTGTTGATGGAGGGAATGGAGGGGGTGTTGGTGGAGGGAGTATGGTTTTGGTGGTGAAGGGAAGGTAGAGCTATACAACATCAAAGACAACAGAATAATATAATGTTGAGCGTCTCCTGCCCACGCTATGTCCCACACAGGCACAAGAGCAACTCCTTGACTAACACACTATAAAGGCTTCTCACATTGCAAGTTTAACCTCGACCCTTCATATTCTTAGAATCCGCTAAAACCAGACCATAATGGAAATAGAACAACGAAGGACGAGTATACATCTTTCTTTAAGGGACCCTGTGATGTAGTCAGAGATGGATATACAGGAGTTCTTCAAATATTGCCACGAAACACCACCTACATGGAAGGAGCTTGTTTGGTGGTATGGTCAGGTGGAATCAGAAGTACAAGTTTCATACAGGATCCTTAATTGTTGTTTAGAAGTATCGTAATTTTTCTCATCACTCAGTTATCTTTCTTTATATAATTCCTTCCTTTTCGTCCTCCTCTTCCTCTTCTTCCGAGAATATCTGTTTTGTTTTCACTTTTTCCCTTTCTTCTTCTCTCATTTCAGGTTATTCTTTTATTATGTATGTATGTATGTATGTATGTATGCATGCATGCATGCATGTATGTATGTATGTATGTATGGCTTGTGATGGAGGGAGTGCATGTATTGTACAGTCATGGCTGATAGTGCTGGGCAGGGTCCAAGGAGTGTTGGAGAGCAACTGAACAGAGTTCGAACAAATGAATTTTCCAAACCATTCTCAACGTTGAGGGAGGTTTAGAAGATTCACTTTTTCGAACTTTGTTCAGTTGCTCTCCAATACTTCTTGGACCCTGATCCAGCACTATCAGCCATGGCTGTATGTAGCGGAAAGAGAGCTTTCATCTTTGCTTTCATTTTTCTCCTTCTGAGGTAGAATTAAGGCCTGTCCTCCTTTGTCCCTATCATCTTCCTACCAGTATTACTCTTTGTCCTCCTTCCCTTCCCATCCCTTCCCTTCCCTTCCCTTCCCTTCCCTTCCCTTCCCTTCCCTTCCCTTTTCTCCCTCTTTCCATACCTCCCTCTTCCCGCTTCACTTTCCTCCTTCCTTTCCTCCCTCCCTCCATCCTTACTTCCCTACCTCCCTCTGAGTCCCTCCTCCATTCCCGTTCATCCCTTCCTCCCTGCCTTTCTCCCCCTCCCTGCCTCTCCCCCCCTCCCTGCCTCTCTCCCCCCCTACCTCTTCATTTGGCAGGCTGTAGGACATAAGGAGGCAACTAGTATTCGTGTAGAGATGCTTCTCCTTCCTATATCATCCCAGTGCCCGCATTCCTTCATCTCTCTTGTCCTCTCCCTTAACCATTCTCTGTCTGCCTCTGTCTCTCTGTCTGTCTGTCTGCCTCTGTGTGTGTCTGTCTGTCTGCCTCTGTGTGTGTGTGTCTCTCTGTCTGTCTGCCTCTCTGTGTGTCTGTCTGTCTGTCTAACTATCTATTTATCTATATATCTATCTAACTATTTATCTATCTGTATAAGGATTAAATGAAGTATGTTATGAAGAAAAGTGTGAATGAGTAGAAAAAGTTGGGATATTAGTGTGAGTAAGGAGTAAGAAATTCTGATATAAGTATGAGTAAGGAGTAAAAAGTTGTGATTCAAGTATGAGTAAGGAGTATAAAGTTGTGATATAAGTATGAGTAAAGAGTTAGGATATAAGTATGAGTAAGGAGTAAAGAGTTAGGATATAAGTGTGAGTTAATAAGGAGTGAATAAAGGAAGAGTGTGAATAAGAAGTAAAAAGTTAGGGCATAAGTATGAGTTAAAAATGAAGGATGTTCTGTATAGGCTACAGGTGTGAGGCAGAGAGAAGGTAATATAAGGAAGAGTATAAGTAAGTGACCACATCCCTGTCCCTGATCCCTGCATCCTGTCACACGTTGGGGTCCCTTCCCTTATATAGCCCATCAGGTGATAGAGTAAATAAAAAACACAAAAAAAAACAAGGTTAATGAGGTATAGAGGTGCAGTTTTGATTATGATGTGTGGAATTAAGGTGTTCAACTCTGCCATGCAACTCTTAAGGTATAAAGGGCAATGTTGTTGGTTGGTATATTTGAAGCAACTGCTTGATTCCTCCAGACTATTCCAAGCAACAGGATGCCATTATGTTTATTCATTGGTTTAGTTTCTTTACATACTTTTGGAGGAATCAAGGACCTTCAATGTATGTACCAATATGTATACTCTCCCCTTTAACGTCCACGAAAGTTATCTGTGAAAACTGTCCATCCAATGTCCAGCGTCTGTCTTGCTGGAGTTGACAGAACTGTTAATTAGGTTCTCCCAGGCATAGTATAATAATGTACAGTCGTAGGAAATAGTCCAAGGATTATATTGAGGTTAAAAACAGCTTGGATTATATTGAGGTTAAAAACAGCTTAGATTACTACCAGTCAATTTAAGGGACCCTGAGATGTAGTAAGAAAATTGGATAAAAAATGACTCCTTCAAATATTGCTACGAAACACCACCTATGGGGAAAGAGTTTGTTTCGTGGCATGGTCAGGAGGAATTAGAAGCTTTTAATTTTCATAACACGGTCACAGGGTCCTTAAGATGCATAGTCATTCACGTGCAGCGGCTGAGGCAGTGTTTTCCCTTCACGTGCTCGGAACTGTACGTGTAGATTTGATTGACTGACGGGTCGTAGAGTCCGGTGCAAGAGAAAAACTGGTAAGGACTCTGAGATCGTGTATGAATAAAAAAAAAATTGGAGGCTTTTGATTTCTCCTAACAATGCTACAAAACCAGCTCCTTCCATATAGATGGTGTTTCGTGGCAATATTTAAAGACTCATATATCTTCAATTATTTGACTACATCACAGGGTCCCTTAAGTAGAGGAGACGGATGTAAACACTAAAAAAAAAAAAAAAAAATTATATATATATATATATCGGTTCAATTCTCGTGTGAAGCATTCTGACACCTCAAACGATGGACACTGAAAAATAGCTTGGTAATTCCCATGGCATAAGGAGTGAACTGTGTCGATCATTTATAAAACCATCATCACATCCCACATGCTCGACGATAGTATTATTTTTTTTTTTTTTTTTTTTTTTTTTTTTTTTGTTATGGTGTGTATTTTTTTTTGTGTGTATTTTTTTTTTTTTTTTTTTTTTTTTTTTTTTTTTTTTTTTATGGTGTGTAGAGTTCTGGTAGTGAGTGTGGCTGTCTTCTCTTACCACCACACTGTCCACCTGTAGTCCTCATATGGTGTTTGTTGTCCCGCCCTCTAATTAGTATCACTGGTGTGTTGTCGCCTCGCTAATAATTATAAGGGAGGAATCTCTTGCTGGTTAATTGGAAAGGCTACTGCTTCCTCCAAACAGTGCCAGGAAACAGACGCCTCTCAGTGTTACTAATAGGGGATCTGTTTCGTGGCATACTTTTGAGGAATCACTTTACCAAAACCAGATTCGATTCCTTCCTTAAATGGGGAGGGCTGGGGGGGGAGTAAAGTTGTGGTTAATAGGAAGCACCTGATTCCCTCAAAATTATTCCAAACAATAAACAAGACACCATTAATTTTGTCCATCTGGTCTTGTTTCCTGACATACTTTGGACGAATCAAGGCTCTCTTATGTACCCAAAGTATATAACTGTCCCCTTAATATTGACTACTGGAGATGCTGACGGAGAAAGTTACTTTATTCATGACAACGATGACTAGATAATTATGAAGAGATTTTGTTGACCTTGGACACGATAACGATACCCTTACAGATATTATTGATATCCTAAAGACGAAGATAGACAGAGCAAAGCAGGGAAGTTAACTAGAGATCCAGTGAGGCAGTGAGTGAATAATAGTTGAAGTAGTTTTGTAGGAAAGTTAACAAAATATCCAGTGAGGCAGTGAGGAGTGAATAATAGTTGAAGTAGTTTTTTAGGAAAGTTAACAAATGATCCAGTGAGGCAGTGAGTGAATAAAAGTTGAAGTAGTTTTGTAGGGAAGTTAACAAAATATCCAGTGAGCCAGACAGTGGTAGAATAATAGTTGAAGTAGTTTTGTAGGGAAGTTAACAAAATATCCAGTGAGGCAGACAGTGGGTGAGTAATTTTGGAAGTAGTTTTACAGAGGAGGACGAGGAGGGGAGTATTACAGTAGTAAGACTTTTGCATCCCTTGAATAAAATTAGGCATGATTCTGGTGGGTCTCACTGTCTGTCTCCTTCTCTCCCACGCTCAACCAACCAACCAACCATTCACTCTTCTCGTGTACAACAGGGATTCTCTGCCACCACCACCACTAGTTGTTGTTGTTGTGGTTGTTGTTGTGTGTGTGTGATAATATAGTCTAAATGTGTTGATTGTGTGTGTGTGTGTAGAGAGAGAGAAAGAGAAATGGGAGAGAGAGAGAGAGAGAGAGAGAGAGAGAGAGAGAGAGAGAGAGAGAGAGAGAGAGAGAGAGAGAGAGAGAGAGAGAGAGAGAGAGAGAAAAGAAGAATGGGTTATGGGGAAGACAGGGAGAGGGGAGGGACTAAGAGATTAATTGATTGTATGATTGATATTAGTCGCCGAAGAAGCGAGGTCATATAGCGTCAGAAAAAGGTGATAGAGAGTTATAACAACAAACAGGAAGGAAATAGAAGGAAAAGATGAACAATTGAAGAACTGAAACTAGTGGCTGGGACCGAAGGGGCGCCCAAACCCTTAATTAAAGTATTGCCCACATCACTACATGCAGGCTATACCCTCCTACGAGGACTAGGGGAAAGAAAAAGAGAAAAATTAAAAGGAGCATAACGTATGTATGTTTTAGGCTTGTATATGTATGTATGTATTTATGCATAATACAGTCGTGGGTGCATGACAAATAAAATAATATGTTGTGTCTCCATACGCATCTCATCTCTAAAACTTCCTAACTGCACATTCCCACACGGTACATACATACATACATACATACATACATACATAAGCCTACAACACAACACAAGGCCTTTACTGTAGTAACTCCAGTCCTTCCCAAGCCAGCTGCCAGTAGTCACCACGAGGGTAAACACAAGTCATGTTACTCGTCCTAGACACTCACTGGCTTCCTATAGTAAACACTCACTCCATGGCTCATAGAAAATCTTGGCCACGTTTTTGGAATATGGTTGATAAATTTTGTAGTCACGATCAAAAGCCGCTCGTGAGATGAATGAAAAGGAGTCATTTAAATGAATCTAAATAACCATTATTATAAAGACCAATAGGTGTAATTTAGCATCAACGTTATAGTCCATTTCATTTAAAGGTGTTGCAGGAATAATAGGATTAATTCTATTGTACCCATGTTTAATGACTGAAGACAGTTTTGTAACTAACAACAGACCATCTCACTTGTTAAAGGAAACCACTATTGATAATCAAAGATATATATATATATATATATATATATGATGTAACTTTAGTTATACCATAAACAAATAGGTTACGTCGTCAGAGAGAAAGAGAGAGAACATGGAAGAGTGGGGTAACTGAAGACACCGGAGAGAAAGAGAGAAAGAATGGTAAAACGAAGAGTTGATTGAAGGCATTGGAGAGGGAAGACAGAGAGATTGATTTCAGCGGGTAAAGAATGAATCACTGGTTCTGGGTAAGAGAGAGGAGACAAGACAAGTAAGGGGATTGGAAGGGAAGGGAAGGGGTAAAGTGACGGCAGGAGTGTAAGGGAAGTGGGGGAGGAAAGGGAAGGGATGAGAAAGAGGGCGAGGAAAGTAATTGAGGGAAGGAGAGCAATGATAGGGTAGCCGAGAATAAAAGGGAGTGAAAGTAAGGGAGGGATATATGAAAGTAATGAGAAAAAAATGAAAGAGAAGGATCATGAAAGGAAAGAAAAAGCGAAGAGGAAAATATAGCGAGAGAGAAAGAGGAGGCAAAGAGGAGTTAGAAAATATAGACGAAATGTAAAGAGAAATAATAATAAAGTGAGGAGGAAAGGAAGAGGAAAAAACATGGGAGAGAAAATGTGTAAATGGTAAGGAAAGGAAAGGAGAGTGGAAGAGAGAAAGTAAAGGACATAGAAAGAGAGAGTAAAGAAGGAATAGAGAAGACAGGAGGAGGGAAGAGGGAAGAGAGAGATGCAGAAAAAATATTTGAAAAGGAATGTACAAAAAAAAAACTAGGACATGTGAAAGAGAGGAAGAAAAGGGAGGAAGAATGATTAAATGAGGAGGTGGTGGAAGGAAGACATGGAAAGAGTGGGGAAAGGAAAAGAAAGAAAAATGACCACTGTGAATTAATTTAGAAAGTCTGGCGATAAGGAAAGATAAGAGGTGACAGGAAGGAAGGAGAGAGAGAGAGAGAGAGAGAGAGAGAGAGAGAGAGAGAGAGAGAGAGAATGAATGTGGAATCATCTGGTACAGCAGACACAGCTTCACTACACCACCTCACTACACACCTTTAAGTCTGCTGTAAATACATGGATTAAACAGCCATAAAATGTATATAAATTTGTGTAATGCATATAACTGTTTGTGTAGTTAGGCATTTAGAATTTATGTATTTATGTATAGTGATCATAATTTTTATGTCAAAGATAGTTTTCAGTAGCCCTACTAAAGCTCTTGACTAGATAATGTATCAAAAAAAAAAAAAAAAAAAAAAAAAAAAAAAAAAAAAAAAAAAAGAGAGAGGAGGGGGATTGGATTAATGGATATTAGGCGCCGCAACATCGAGGTCCTATAGCGCCAGAAAAAGGTGATAGAGAGGTGTGACTGCAAGCAGGAAGGAAAGAAAAAGAAAAGAGGGACAGTTGAAGAACTGAAAGATGGGAACCATTTAGTCTGGTCTCTCACTAGCGACCTTCCTAATATGGGAAACCCTCTCTCCCCGAAATCGGGGAAGAGCAGGGGCCGGAGCCCCCTCTAGTCTAGCTCGCCAGGTCTCAGAGACATACAAGCCCCCCACCACGTCAAGACAGTTCCCGTTGGGGCAAAGAGAGAGAGAGATAATCAAATGAAATAGGTGGGGAAACGAAAGAAAAGATCAGAAATAATAAGCCAAAATGAGGAGAGGAGGAGGAGAAGGAAGAAGAGGAAGGGAAGGAAGGAGAAATGGGTAAATGAAAACAGGAAGAAGGGGAAAGAAAGAATGAGCCAAAGAGAGAAGGAGGAGGAGGGAAGAAGAAGAAGGGGAAGTGAGCGAAGTGGGTTAAGAGTAAAGTTGAATGGGCTGGTTGGGAGCGTCTAGACTGGACACATACACACACACATACATACACACACACACATGGGCACTCAGACACACACATGGGCACTCAGACATACACACACAGACACACTGGGACACACACACACAGACACACACACACACACACACACATAGAAAACAACCATGTTCATCTCCTCTTCCCTTGCTTTCCTCTCCTTCATTCTTCCTTTCTTTCCTCTCCTCCTTTCTTCCCTTGCTTTCCTCTCCTCCTTTCTTCCCTTGCTTTCCTCTCCTCCTTTCTTCCTTTGCTTTCCTCTCCTCCTTTCTTCCCTTGCTTTCCTCTCCTCCTTTCTTCCCTTCTTTCCTCTCCTCCTTTCTTCCCTTCTTTCCTCTCCTCCTTTCTTCCCTTCTTTCCTCTCCTTCATTCTTCCCTCCTTCCCCTCTTCCCTCTCCTTGGCACAACCTCTTCCCTTTCCTCAGTTTCTGCCAATACTCTCCCCCCCCCCTCCCCCTCCCCCTCCCAATCCTCTCCCCCTTCCCCCTCCCAATCCTCTCACTCCATCTCCTGTCTCTAGTTTTCTTCCTTCTCTTCCTCCTCCACTGTTCCCCTTCTTTTCCCCTTCTCTTCTTCTTCTTCTTTTTTCCCCCTTCTCTTCTTCTTCTTCGTTTATCATTTTGATGTTCGTGTTTATGTAATTTTTAAGTTTTACTTAACATTATGATAATCATATAAGGTGTTATTATTATTATTATTATTGTTATTGTTATTGTTATTATTATTATTGTTATTATTATTGTTATTGTTATTGTTATTGTTATTATTATTGTTATTATTATTATTATTATCACTGTTACCCTTATTCCTCCTGCTTTTCCAGACACAACACTTCAGACTCCAACCCTCCCCTACCCTACCCTACCCTTCCCTCCCCTCCACCCAGTGTCTCCAGTGTTGATGCTCCCTCCCTCCTCCCCCCCTCTTCCTCCTTCCCTCCCTCCCCCCTTCCTCCTTCCCTCCTTCCTGACGTCTTTACTGTCCCTTCAGCCAGAATCTCTCTCTCTCTCTCTCTCTCTCTCTCTCTCTCTCTCTGTGGTTCACTCTTCAAACCCCCTTGACTTATGACTTATTTCATTCTTCTTTATCCTCCCATTTCCACGCTTCTCCTCTCCCTCCTACATACACATAATATTTTGCTGAAACGGTAATGGATCCTACACACATTCATATTCCCTCACTACGTTCTATTATTCGGTGATGTGGTGGATATGACAGTGTAAATAAACTACACTGACGTCCCCTAAAACAAGTCAACAGATGACATACATACATACATGCACGGTCACCAGAAGACGCCAGGGTAAAATTCCCATTGCTGTCGTTGTACACTCGCAATCCAAAATTTGTATCCAGGTCTTGTTATTGAAGTTTCGAATCATTTAACATACTAGTGAACCCATTACAACATCTGACTACCACTCAAAATTTCTGTCAGTCTCGTTCCACTTTACATTGGCTTTGGAGTCTTAGTGATTCATTGAAAAAAATATAAATAATACCGGGGTTTTATTACAAAGAACTGACATATATTACCCTATACTCATATTTTTGTTGCACTTTCTACTTGGTGGACTGTACAAGTGTGGTGGCCCCCTTGGTAGGCCTCTGATGTTGGAGTTGTACTGTAGCCTAAACCGGTAATAGTCACAGCATTGGATACCTTCTTAATTCACCGTTGAAGTTCCTGATGCCATTAGTAGGATAAGAATACATTAGTCAAACCTATTTACTGCGCATCCATTATCTATCTCATCTTTATATATTTTTTTTCTTCGTTACAATTTTTCTGTACTCGGAAGATCTGGCTTGGTTCTCCCTGTTCAAGAATACATACCGATATCACAAGTTCAGACAAAGAAAGAACCTGCCGCGCCGAGTTTATCTGACAAGGGACCCTGTGATGTAGTCAGAAAGGTGGAGGTAAATGAGTCCTTCAAATATTGCCACGAAACATAATCTATATGGAATTAGCGTGTTTCGTGAGGTAGATAGGAGGAATCAGAAGCCTCCAAGATTTATACAGGATCACAGGGCCCTTAAGGAAAAGCCAGAGAGTTATGATATTAGGACAAGTAATAAGAGTATGGCCTGGACTGCTCTGAAAATGCCTTGGAGTGGAGAGCATTGATTACTGTATTTGGTTTCGCCGCAGTGTGTATGACTCGTCTTTAGTAGGGCCTTAGACAAGAACATATTATAGTGGTGTTGACGATGGCTTGGTTCCGGGACGATGCATGGCTTAGTGGTGTGTCTATGAGTCATCGTACCAGTACCATACCATAGTCAACACCTCCACCAATGAATGATCTTGTTTACGGTCCTTCCTTAGAGCGACTTGTGGCGTTCACTTGTCTCTCGCTACTAAGACGGGTATCATCTCGAACAACATAAATATCACTCTTACAATGTCTCTGTCTTCAATTGAGGTCGTCAAGATTTCAGAACATCTCTTCCTCATCAGTTTGCCCTTTGTGTTTATCTACCGAAGATGTAACGACACGTTCTTCGTGGTGGGATAGAGGCAGGAGTGAAGAGCATTATTTTGCAGCAGTGCTTTAATTTGTTGTAATATTACTACCATGCAGCAGACTTCACACACACACACACACACACACACACACACACACACACAGAGAGAGAGAGAGAGAGAGAGAGAGAGAGAGAGAGAGAGAGAGAGATAGTATGGTAGATCTGGGATGGGTGGGCACGTGTGTGTAAAGGGTCACATGCCTACTCCGTCAACCACTATCACCACCACCACTATACTAACCTGTTCTCAAGCAATGTGTGTGTGTGTGTGTGTGTGTGTCGGGGTGAGGGGTATTTTTAGCACCTCCTGACAACACACCCTGCCACCTACCTACCTTCCTCCTCCTCCTCCTCCTCCTCCTCCTCCTCCTCCTTCCCCTCAACTCACCTCACCACTCCTCCTCCTTCCCCTCACCTCACCACTCCTCAGGTCATTGTCTTGGTCTCAGGATCTACAGGTTGGGATGTTCATGGCCCCACAAAAGATAAATAAATAAATAAATAAATAATTAATCTCTCCCTCTGAGTATGTATAGCCTAGTATTGCAGACCCTCGATATACATAGAATAAATAATATATCCACCAATTCATTTTACTCTCAGTCTCATTTTGAAGACCACCAGATGTTTTCCTAGACTTCTGTTACTCGTATATAACAATACATGTGTTTGTGTTATTTGTGTGTGTTCCTGCATGTGTCTGTCTGTATAATATGAGCATCCGTGTGTGTGTGTCTGTGTTCCTGCATGTGTGTGTCTGTCTGCATATGTGTGCGTCCGAGTGTGTATGTGTGTGTTCCTGCATGTGTGTATTTGTATATATGAGCGCCCGTGTATGTGCGTCAGTGTATGTGCATGTGTGGTCCAGCATGTGAGTGATTATATATATGTTGATCATTGTGTGAGTGCATGATGGAACCTTTGTCTATCCAGTATACACATGGGGTTAAGGTGCATGAAGTCAGACAACAGATGGTAAGCGACAGTCGTGTGGGCATGCAGTACTTGGGTGGTGCATGGGATGATTGGCCTCGTGTTCTTATACTTGTCGACGTGGCGGGCCGGGAGATAAGTTTTTTTTTTCCCCTCCCTCAACCTCGGGACTGTAGGATGTCAGTAGCCATGGAGTGACTCTTGGGAGGCCCCGAGATTATTGAGTGTCGCACTAGATGAGACAGTGGAGCTTCTTGGTGGTGATGTTTGTACCGTAGCTTCTCTTCTGTCCCATTAGATAACGACACCTTAATTATATACGTCACTCTCAGAAGAGCTCGTAAAAAATTCTCGACCACGTACTGTACCAAGATGTTTATGTCATCTGAGCTGGTAACGCTGTGTGCATGGGGAAGGTGTCAGTGTAGGCGAAAGACTGTATCATGTCGCTCTACTATGTTCCACCTGTACTCTGATTCCTCCCCAGTCAATGTTACCAGCTTAAATGACATAAACATCTAAGTACTGTTGGCCACATGAATTCATATACACACTATTGTTTTCGAGAGTTTACAACATAGAGAATGTGTAAGACTACGTAACTGCAATACAACGTTATTATTACCTTAGGTTTGTTGTTTTGCAATAACTAAGTCACTTGGTAGAACATTTCATTTACAGTAGTTTCGGAATAATAACCTCTCTTTCCAGAAGGTGTGTGTAAGAATTCCTTTGACTAACTGTATATGGTCGCGAATTTACGAGCTCAAGTGTACAGGTCCGAACAGATGAAGGGGAACCTCTGCCTATATTATAGAAGAGATTATAATTAATGGCTTCTTTTATTTTAGGGGGAGGGGGGTTGCGGTATAGTGGTGATGGAGTGTTTTCGTTTTTTTTTTTTTTTATGTTATATATATTTTTTTGGTTTGGAGTAGATGGTGGTGAAGGAAGGGGGCGTTTTCGTCCATTTATTTGGGGGTGGGGGTGAGGGTGGAAGAGGGGGCTGTTCATGTATTTTTTTTTTTTTTTTTTTTTAGGATGGGGGTGTGTTTTCTTCTCCTCGGGTGTTTATGAATTATATGCAGTATCTTCTGATTAACTATTGCTGTAAAGTCAGCCTAAAAAATTCATACAAAAAGCATTGGTTAAACATTGAATTATCTTGTGTGTGTGCGTGTGTGTGTGTGTACGCGTGCGCGTGTGCGTGTGCGTGTGTGTGAGTGTGGTATTACAACTTATGTTCATCTTTTTGCTTCTTTAAATACGTGATTACAACTCTGTATTTACTTTTCCTAACGCTCTGTCGTTTCCATGACAACTCGTACAACTTTTTACAACTAATGCAACACTTCAGCGCTCGGTCAAACTTGGCGTAACCTGAACATGTGCAAATTCTTCCCAGCCGCTTGTATTACAACTTTTACAACTGTTTACAACTTGTTCTGGTGCTCTGTCTAGCTGACTGGCTTAACGTATCCTTCACATCTAGAAAAAATAAAAATAAAACATACATACTCTAAAATTGGGTAGCGGGTAAACAGCATTCTAATTAGGTGCTTTGCGATATTCTCTGATGGACACGTAACTCACCACCAACCCTCAAACTTGTGGTAAAATATATATATGTAGAAAAAAGAAACCCGTTCGCTATAAGTTCTCAAGCCACCGCGGCACTGCATATTGAAATTCCGATCCCTTTTGGTTGCTTGTCTAACCAGTGTTCTGACCTGTCCGCCACGCCTTACCCAACGGGTTATATATTATGCTGCTGCTGCTGCTCTGCTCTATAATTCATGTGGTTAGGCCTAAAACAAGTGCATCTATACCGGTGACCTGTGTGTGTGTGTGTGTAAGTGTATTCATATGGTTAGGTCTAAATCAAGTGCATCTATACCGGTGAACTCTGTGTGTGTGTATGTGTGTGTGTGTGTGTGTGTGTGTGTGTGTGTGTGTGTGTGTGTAAGTAAGTAAGTAACTGTATTCTCACCAAGCAGATAAATGTATATATAGTTTAAAGTCGCCTCCGTTTACCATCAGAGGTCACTTATAGATCACTTCATCACTATATAGAGATCACTTCACACCCCCTTAAATCATCTGCTCAAACTTCAGAGGTATGCTGTATATTTGTCTCAACCTACATGCCCTGTGTTGATTATTGTAGAAAGCTGGACGGGATGAGTGGACAAAAAAAAAAAAAAAAAAAAAAAAACAAAACTATGTAAATGAATATAATTATATGACTGAGATTTACTACATAATTTTTTTACAAGCATCAGAAAGCCATTTTCTTCGTGTCTTCATGATTTTTTTTTCCGAATTGATTAAAACTATATAAGTAGTTTTCAGTTTGTTCATTTGGTGTTGGCAATAGTGAAAACAAGAGCACTTTTCCCAGTGAGAACAGAGCATCATATAATTGTTGATAATTTAAAAGTATAGTGTTGGTAAATCTGAAGCAAATTATTCCACTAAACTATTTCAAGCAACAGGTCATTATTATTTTTGTTTATCTGGAGAATTCAAGGCGCTCTAATGTACCAAAAGTGTATTACCTCCCTAAGGACCCTGTGATCGTGTGTGAAAATTGGAGGCTTCTGATTCCTCCTAATTATACCACGAAACAAGTTCCTGTCATATAGTTGGTGTTTCGTGGCAATATTTGAAGGAGTCATTTATCTCCAATTTTCTGACTACATCACAGGGCCCCTTAAAATCGACCATTATATGTTTAATTTGCCAATAATGGTGGAGGAGAATTTTCCATGAATATATGTAAATGATTGTATACATGTGTGTGCTCACCTCTACCCCAATATGAGTGGAATTTACATAATTATGTCCAGACAGACCTGTTTTTATATGCTAAACTCTCTTAGTATAGCAATCTCTCGTATCTCATAGCCCTCGTATATAGTCTGTCTCGTAAAGGGGGAAGTGCAGTGTTGGTATATCTGAAGCAACTGATTCCTCCATACTATACCAAACAACAGACCACTATTATTTGTATTAACTAGGTCTTGTTTCTAGTCATACTTTGGGGGAATCAAGGTGCTCCAATGTACCCAAAGTATACTACTATCTCCTTAATAAAATCATTATCTTGTTAAGGTTATTTTCATCATCATTAACTCTTGTTGGTCCTCTACACGACATAGGTATTTTTCAAGGCTTCCAATCCATCTGTGTGTCTGTCTGTCTGTCTGTCGCTAACCTACCCCAAGCCTTCCAGTTAAAGATTGTGGTTTGATCTCTTCCTTGTGGTCTGTCTGCTTTGGTTCTCGTTCTGACACTGAGGTCTTCCTTCCGTTCGTTACTCACTGTGTCTGTTTGTTTGTATATAATTTTCACGTATAATGTGTAACTGGTATTTATCTCTCTAACTTATAAACACTGTAATGTACTCGAAACATGTATAGAATGTCATAATACTTAAGACTGGAATCTGTGTATTTTTGTCAGTGTCAGTAAAAATATCACACTATAGTTTCCTAACCCTAACTACCTTTCAATGCCTGGCACACCTTGACCTCTTGTGTTCCTCCTATATAATCCCAGACCTCCTCATTACCTCCAGACTGCCTCTCACTTTCAGTCTCCTCCTCTCGATTTCACTCACTCATCTGGGGTGATGATGAAACATGGATGGATGGATGGATGGATGGATGGTTAGATAGATAGATAGATAGATAAATATGTTGATAGATAGATAGATAGATAAATATGTTGATAGATAGATAAATAGATAAATATGTTAATAGATAGATAGATAGATAGATATTGTTGTTGTTTTACGCCTATCGAATGTGATGATGATTTAGATACAGTAGGTAGTGAAGCCGTGATGATTAATTTTCTGTTGAGTATATATATATAGAGTTGGTGAGCTGTGTCGTCGGCAGGCAATCAGTCAGTCATCATTTTTTGCTTGGCTGGAGAGGAACAGGTGTGAGGTGGCGAGTGAAAGGTGCATGATGATAGTGTAAGCTGGTGATGAATAGCAGTGTAAGGTGCTTGACCTGAGATGGTGGTGGTGGTGATGATGGTGATGATGGTTGTGGTGGTGGTGGTGGTAGTGGTGGGTAGTTGTGATGATGGTGATGGTGGTTGGTGATAGGAATTAGATGAATAGATGAGGGGGGAGGTGATGAAATAAAAGTAGGCAGAGTAAGGGAAAGGAGGAGACGTGTTACAATGAGAGAGTGTGGGTAGGGTTGGGAAAAGGAGAGGTGGTGTTGGAAGGAAAGGAGAAGAAAGAGGAGGGGAAAGGTGTTGGAATAAGAGGGTTGGGTAAGGTGTGGCAGGCTAGAATAGGGGAAGGGAGAAGAGGTGTTAGAATGAGAGGGTGAGGTTGGGCAGGGCAGGGCAGGGCAGGGCAGGACACAGTAGGGCAGAAATAAGAGGTATTAAAATGAGAGGGTGAGGTAGGGCAAGGTAGGGCAGGACACAGTAGGGCAAGGAGAAGAGGTGTTGGCAGGGCAGGGCAGGGCTGACCTTGATGCCCGGGTTGGTCCTGCCTTCTTTCAACAACACGACGCATAAACACCTTGGAACAGAGCCAGACAACCCCCCTCCCCCCTTCCCCCCTCCCCCTCCCCCCTGCTCACTGTTACCATCACTGTTACCATGTCTGTCACTGTTACCACCTTGGAGCAGCGCCAGACAATTCCCCCTTCATTGTTACCATCACTGTTTCCATGTCTGTCACTGTTACCACCTTGGAACACTGCCAGATGGTCACCTTCCTTACCTGCCTGGTTACCTGGTGGTTCTTTTACTATAATGATGTTGTTAAGTGTTGTTTACAAAGTTTTAAGGGGATAGTATATTTTTGGTTCATAGGAAATGCCGGGAAAACAGGACCAGATTAACAAAAATAATGTTAGCTTGTTACTTGGAATAATTTGGAGGAATCAGTTGCTCTAGATTTACCAACACTGCACTATCCACTTAACGTTCTAGTATTTCTTTAGCTAACTATCTCAACAGGAAAAGTGTTGTGTGTAGTTCAGGGCACTAATATACTAGCATAAGTCGCCACTCTCAAAGGAAAAAGAAGAGGCTAAAATTGTGGGCCATTGTGTTAGCGTTGGCTGGACACATTGTGGTTGAAAGACTGAATTCAGATGATACGTTTGAGGAGAGATGGAATGAGGTAGATTGCTTCAGAGTATACCGGTCCAGTCTACTAAAGATTGCCAATGCATACTCTGATTTTTTTTCTAGCGATGTTGTACCGGCTCACTAAAATAATTTCTTGACTTTTTCTGTAAATGTAACGTAATCCCAGACAAAATACACACAACATTTACACGACTAACGTTAGATACTTGTCTCCAATTTCTTAATCCTGGATTATACGTGAAACGTGAATCTAATATCATAATCCGCAGAAGGGAATCGCTTATCTAATGTTGTATACTTTCTGTAGAGGAGGAGACATGCAGTGAAAGGGTTCTGAGGAGCAGTGTCCATTTTTGTAACGGTAGAAGAGAGAAAGTAAGGTTACCCTGCGGCCCATCTGGCCACCTGAGAGAGATTGAGGTGAGTCAGTGAGAGGAGGATGACTAGATGAAATGAATGTGATTCCACCATGTATATGAGGGAAGTAGTTTATGAATTGAAACTTCTCACACGAGAGGTGTGATCCAAACAGGGAAGTTCCTAGCCAAACTTATAGGACCAGCATCTGCTCTTATCAAAGTAATCACATAGGCGAGTCAGCATCCCCAGCCACATGAGGGCAGATTAAGATAAGGAACAAATGTAATCTTTCCAAAAAGGCCACTTGAAGAGAATGTTAAGCTAAGGAGAGAGTGTAAGGAGAACAGGGTTGTAGAAGAACCGATGACTTGTAATTTTTTAAATAGAATGAAAGATATTTTTTTACATAATCAAAGTTTTTTTGAGAATTGTACTTTAAATTTTTAAGTGATGAAAGATTTACTCCAACTAAGAAAATATTTTTTCACAAAGAAATCTTTTACTGTCGTCTTTCTTCTCACTTGTTGTCTTTTTAACAGCTTCCTCCAACTGACACTCTGGCACACACACACACAAATTCCTTCCATCCTTTACCTGCTCCTCGTTCATTCTTTTCTTCAGATTCCAATTTTTCTGTCTCCATCTTCCTTGTCTGTGACTCCTCAAATTACCTCCTCTACTTGGCATCTCATATTTTCTGGGTCGCCTTTCCTTCAGCCTGTGACACATAGAAATCTTCCTTTCCTTCTCCTACTCATCTGCCATTGTGTGAGACCCCCTCCCTCCCTCTCCCTCCCTCCCCCACCATCTCCCTCCCTCCCCACCATCTCCCTCCCTCCCCCACCATCTCCCTCCTACACCTACACCTCATAACCCTTTGGTCTGTCTCCCCTCACACCTATTCGTCACTGCCACCTATAAAAACCTTCACTCATAAGAAGTCTTCACAAAATCTAAGAAAAAAATCACAAGAACAAATCAATGGCATAGAAACATATTACTGAAAAAAGAAAAGAACCATATCTGTGGTCTCTTATAAACACCCCAGACTCGTAAAGACCCATTGCATTATTATTGAGTGTTGATTAAGGAACCCTGTGGTGTAGTCAGAATATTGGAGATAAATGAGTCCTTCAAATATTGCCACGATACACCCCACCTATATGGAAGGAGCTTGTTTCGTGGCTTGGTCAGGAGGAATCAAAAGCCTCCATAAAATCATCCACAATTTCATACACTCCTTGACCCTAGAGAGACACGTGACCAATGACTAATTAATTTGTAGATGAAATGGATCTGTGAGTTGGCTGGATTGTTTTTGTGTGTAACGAATACGCTATTATTAAGATGTCACCTATACGCCCATGAGCCATTGAGGTCCAACCCTTTCCCCCCCTCTCTCCCCTCTCTCTACCCTCTCCCCCCCCTCTCCCCCCCTCCCCCCTCTCTCCCTTTTCCCCCCCTCTCCCTCTCTCCCCCTCTCTCCCCCCTCTCTCCTCCCCTCTCTCCTCCCCTCTCTCCTCCCCTCTCTCCCCCTCTCTCCTCCCCTCTCTGCCCCCATTCGTCTTTCCTGATAATCATCCCCTCCCCTTGCCCCTCCCCCTCCTCCTGCATCTCCAAGTTCTCCTCCTCCAAAGCTCACTCCCATACTACCATTCCCTTCCATCCATAATATATTTCTCTTAATTCTCTGTTCGTTTTCATTCCTCTCCTCCTCTCCTTCCATCATCATCATCATCATCATCATCTTCATCCACTCCTTTCCTTCCATAATATATTTCTCTTAATTCTCTGTTCGTTTATTTTTATTTTTACATGTTTTTCTTGTTGTTCCCTTGTGTGTGTTGTTTGCTTTTATTCTTCTATTTTTCTCCTCATTCTCCCTTTCCATCTCTTCACAGTTATTAATGCAACCTATTTCCTTTTTATCTTCCTCTCTCTGCCATTCTTCCTTCTTGCTTTTTTCCTTCCTTTTTACTTCCTCCTCCCGTTTGTTTATTGGTCCTATATACCCTTTCCTTTTCTCCACTTTCACTGTCTATTCATTCATTCATTACATTATTTTAAAGGAGGTAATACACTTTTAGTTCACTTGAGTGCCTTCATTCCTCCAAAGTATGTCAGGAAACAGGACCAGATGAACAAAAATAATGGTGGCTTGATGCTTGAAATAGTTTGGAGGAATCAGTTGCTCCAGATTTACCAACACTGTACTTCTCCCTTATTCGTTTCTTGTTCATGCTCACCTTCGTATTTTCCCATTCTTTCTCTCATCTCCTTTTTCATCTTCACTTCTCCCTACAATACATTCACTTCCCCCCCTTCTATACATCCACTTCCCCACTCCTATTATATAACCTCCACTTCACTTCCCCTCTCTCCTATACCTCCACTTCCCCCCCTCCTATTATAACCTCCACTTCCCCTCCCTCCTATTATAACCTCCATTTCCCCCCTCTTATTATAACCTCCACTTCCCCTCCCTCCTATTATAACCTCCACTTCCCCTTCCTCCTATTATAACCTCCATTTCCCCCCACTTATTATAACCTCCACTTCCCCTCTCTCATATACTTCCACTTCCCCCCTTCCATACCTCCACTCCCTTCCTTCCTTCCTTCCTCCACCACATCCACATCCACACACTTTCCCTGGTTATTTATTTGTTGTCCTGCTCTCCGGTTTCACTTACATATCAACAACAGCATCCCATAAGCCGCGATCCATGTGGTTTTAGGGTCACAGATGAATAAGACAGTCGGTGTTCAGGTGTGTCTCATTAACGTTGTAGAAATCCCTCGTGACCTCGTCTTGTGTTCCCCTCCTTCCCTTTCCCCAT
The DNA here is from genome assembly GCA_034508575.1 of Petrolisthes manimaculis. Taxonomy (NCBI): domain Eukaryota; kingdom Metazoa; phylum Arthropoda; class Malacostraca; order Decapoda; family Porcellanidae; genus Petrolisthes; species Petrolisthes manimaculis. Next base: position 30,795 of record JAWZYT010004116.1, read on the forward strand.
TTCTTATGTCCACTTTCTCCTCCTTCTTTTTCGTGTCCCCCCTCCTCCTCATTCCTCTTTTCCTTGTTTCCCCCTTCCTCCTCTTTCCTCTTTTTCTTGTGTCCCCCTTCTCCCCTTTTACCTTTCTCTTGTTCCCCTTCCCCTCTTATGTATGTACTCGATATCCCCGCATATCTCCCTCCTTCCCTGTTCCATCACTCCTGGTCCTCCTCCCCCATTCAACACTTTAATTAGCGAGGTCTCAGGTTGCGAACGTCTGCTCTCCTCTCGTCTGTCTGCCCCCAAAGGCCGCCTCCGACAACTGCAGCTCAATTTCATACGATTTTTTTATGGAGACGAAGACCACAGTGACCTTATGGTTGGTTCTTGTCTTGCTTCTCTCCGTTACGTACGGTTCCATGACGACAAAAACCTCACTTACCTTTTGAAGAAGACATACTGTGTACTCAAGTCAAGATCATTATTACAAATCTTCCATCTCAATTGTGGATAGTTTGCCTCGGAATGGAAGTGTTGATGAACACTTATATAATACTAGCAGCGATACCCGACGTTGTCCGGGTGAAGATCCTACATGTGGTTTTGTCAATAAATTTCCTCTAATTATTTGTATGTGAACTTATTAGGAGGGTGATCTATTATTTTGATGCAGATCACGTCATATTAATTATGTTTATATACAGTCCACGTTACATATAAATTTAGACATCTAACCTTCAAGTGCACGAATGATTCACACGAATAATGGCAGACCAATATTGTCCCCTTGTCAGAAAGAGGACTAGGTTAATGTCACTTTGCGATGCTCATGTTGCCTCCTTGCTAAAAAAAGAGTATAATTAGTCAACAGCTTTTTCCTATAGTATGTAAACTATACATAATTATTATTGCGTCCCTTACAATACAATCCAACCCAATCCAATCTAAGCCATCCTAATCGAACCCCACCAATCCCAATCCATCCCACCCCCACCCCATCAATCCCAACCCACATCGACGATTGGTCCAAGAGGTAGCTTCAGTCTCCATGAATATACTGATATAATGTATAGGGTCGGTAGGGAGCTGGCCAAGGCGTCCCTCTGAATGTTAACGACTCTATATATGTTAATAGAGAAAGAAATATTATAAGTAGAGGGCAGGGTCAATTTTTTTCCCCATTTTTCTCCGTTCTACTCCCTCCTCTATTCTTCCTCATTTCATTCCTTCCTTCCCGTTCTGAAAGGATGAACGAAGATAAGCAAGACAAAATGTTTAAATGATGTTAGAAAAATATATAAAATAATCAGAATTATTGTAAGAAGCATACAATGTTGAGAAACAGATGAATGTAGGGAGAAAATATATACCGTAATGATTAATGAAGATGCGTCGACACAGTGTTAAAAATAAAATAAACAAGAGAAGCAAGGATACCAGATATTTTAAAATCCTCATCGGTCCCTGAGAAAAGTCTATAAATGTCACTGAGTCATCCAGCAAAGTTCTCAGGTATCCGTCTGTGGTTATAGACTCTCTGACCTACCTAGCTACCAGTCACTAGGAGGGAGGGAGGGAGGTGGGGAGAGGACTGGCGGTGAAAGGGAATAGTGGAGGAAGGAAGGAAGGAAGGAAGGAAGGAAGGAAGGAAGGGTGAAATTGGAGAAGGAGAGGAAGAGATTTTTAGGAATGGGGAAAAAGTTAAGGGTCATGAAAAGGAGAATATAAGAAGTGGTGGAGAAGGAAAAAAAAATTGAGCTAAAAAAAAACTTAAAGTACTGTCTGTACCTTAGATATTTTGTTAAGAGAACGTTAATAGAAAAATATCAATAAACACACTTGGATGTAACTATGCGACTCGTGGGTCATATATCATTTAGATCCATAATTATGATTGTACAAGTTCTCTATAAAGAAACAATAATAAGAAGGAAATCTGAGACAAACACGACGAAGGGAGATAAAAGGAAGGTGGCGAAGGCGAGATGAAAATGTAAAGCCACAGATGGAGAAGAAGACATGCAGGGAAGATAATATTACTGCTTATAAAACAATGGAACTTTGAGTTAGGCCCACCGTGGCTATATGACATTCAACCTGACCACTGCACTGACCCTTCTACAGTAGTCTTCCCTAACCCATCTACAGTAGTCTTCCCTAACCTCTTCATGCCTACCAAGTACTACATAAAAGTACATGGAGGGATTAGCAACACAGAACTAATCCTGCCTAACTAATCCGTGTCAAGGAAAGCTGCAGGATTAGGGGTATAAACATAATCTAACGTAATCCAGCGATGCATAATGAATGCTTTAATGTAAGGGCGTGGACCTAACCTAATTCTAAAATTAACGGGGGGTAGGGGGACGAGGGGTTGTGAGTGGGGGCGAGAGAGGGGGGCAGAAGGGCGAAAGAGGTGACTAGGGGGCGAAGGGGGTGACAGGGGACGAGAATGGGAGCTCAGGGGGGCGAATGTGGGGGTTTCAGAGGGGGCGAGGAGGGGCATGACGAGACCAGACGAGCATATCATCATCATAAGCATAGAGGCCCACTGCTGCGGTAAGGCTCGAGCTGTGGTCACTGCCGTCCATTGTTTCCAGGCGACACCAAAAAAAAAACCCTACCCTTTGTCCCTCTTATGGGCTTGGATTTCAAATGAGGTTAATTGGTTCTTTATAATACGATACCTAACTCACCGGAGCCAACTCTCAATTATTATATTAGTAAGGGATTAGTAGAATTTTGGGTAATCTGGAGCAACTGATTCACCAAAAAATATTCCAAGCAAAAGAGCACCATTATTTTGATCATCAAGTCTTGTTTCCTGGGATACTTTGGTTCGAGGAATCAAGGCATTCAAATGTATGTACCAAAAGTATACTACCCCCATATTTAAGTGTAAAGAGGCCAAGGCAGTATTTCCCTTAGATCTGGTGGGAACTGTACTCGGTGTCCCAGATATTATGCCAGGCAAGCAACCAGGCAGACAGTTAGGCTAGGTTAGGGAGTAAGGAAGCAGACAGTTAGGCTAGGTTATTTAGGGAGTAAGGAAGCAGACAGTTAGGCTAGGTTTGGTTAGGGAGTAAGGAAGCAGACAGTTAGGCTAGGTTAGGAAATAGTAGGTCAGTGGTGGGCCAGCCGCCAGTCACCCAAGACAGGAAGAGGAAGAAATCGGAAAAGAAGAGATGCAAGAAAGGTAAAAAAAAAAAAAAAAAAAAAAGTAAAATGGGAGGATGAAATCCCCGAGACAAAACCACGGCACCAGAGAGCATTGTTGTATACTTACAGATGAGCACAAAAAGTCTCAATCACGCTCTGGTCTGCCTATAAGCTCTTATGAAACAGTTGGCGCAAAAATGAGAATATAAAACACTTTGTCCTAAAAACGTACTGCTGAACCTGACTGCATATATGTATCAACCAACACAGCAGCATACTTTTCATTATTCCTTACGGTTGTCTCGATCTAAGCAGTAGTAGTAGTAGTAGTAGTAGTAGTAATAGTAGTAGTAGTAGTAGTAGTAGTAGTACGGTAGTAGTAGTAGTAGTAGTAGTAGTAGTAGTCGCAGTAGTAGTAGTAGTAGTGAGAAAAGATGGAAGGGTCAGGAGAGGAGGGACAAAACTCGTGTCCTGGACTGTAGTGTACTTAATTCCCTCCCTGTATATATGGAAAGTGCTCTGGGGATATATAGATAACTGGTAATGCCTGGCCAGAACACAAAAACCCCATTATGCAGAAGATGGGACGTAGGGGGTCGCTCAATCATCCGCTTTCAACAGCTTCAGTTCACCCAGCCAGTCCTCTCTCCCTCTCTCTTTTTTGCTGTGTGTGTGTGTGTACTTCTGACCCAATTTTAGGTTTTGGTGCGTATGATTATCAATAACTCGTCTTTTCATTTGTTATATTTCTTTCATCATCAATAACATATCAATCATATTTTTATTGTTATTATTATATGATTATTATATGATTATTATGATTACTACTTTAATTAAATCACGACCTATAAGCATTATAAAGTTTTTTTTTTTTCTCAGAGTGAGGATCTTACGTTGAAAAAAACTACCACTGAGAGAGCCAAGGATTCCAACACCCACCCTAAGACCTTCACCAACTATAGATTATGCCGAGCCTCACTAACTACCATACAGTCCTAAAGGTATGATATTATTCCTGTTGAATTACATCACTTAAGGACCCTGTGTTCGTGTATGAAAATTGGAGGCTTCTGATTCCTCTTGACTATGCCATGAAACAAGCTTCCATATAATTGGTGTTTCGTGGCAATATTTGAAGGACTCACTAACCTCCAATTTCTGACTACATCACAGGGTCCTTAATATTTGCCAGGTATTGTACTGTACGAACCAACTCTTCTATATTATACAGCAAGTGTTAATCGGTACTTTCAATCTTTCATATATTTTTTTTTTTTTTTTTCATATTGAACATACATGTGATTATTTCTGAAACCCTGCAGGTGAGAACAATATAAAATAGAATGGCACTTAATCGGCACCTAATGGCACCTAATGACACCTAATAGTCCATATTTTGTTTAACACACTTAAAGTAATCATTTGACAGGTTTCTTCTAATAGAGAACTGTATATAGATACGATAAGAAGAAACTTATAATTTTCTGTAGAATTGTCACCAACTAATTAGTACTATAGAATCACAAGAGAACATAACAAACAACAATAAACAAATGGGCAGGTACCTCAATGTGTATAGATAGAAGCTTAGGTCTGCAACTTTACCATAAAATAACACATCACCGAATATGTCTAACTTAAGATGTTCTTGAGGGAAAACGATACATAAAAAAGTAATGTATAATTTAAGATGTTCTTGCGGCAAAATAGTGAATAAAAAAGTGTCGAATATGTATAACTTAAAATATTTGGGCAAAAAAAAAAAAAAAAGAATATGCACGTGGATGGATGTTCTTGAGGGAAAACGATATATAAGAAAAATGTATAACTTAAGATGTTCTTGCGGCAAAATAATGAATTAAAAAAAATGCCGAATATGTATAACTTAAAATGTTCTTTGAGAAAAAAAAAAAAAAAAAAAAAAAAAACGTAGAGGGCGTGCACAATGAGAACAGGCTTGAGTCCCACCACCACCACCAACACACACTGATTACCCGATTAGAAAAAATAAAAATAAAAAAATAAAAAAATTGCATAGATAAATAAAATGGAACCCCGCCCAATTCCTAGCCAGCCCCCACCCATCCACTGCGACGTCTGGAGGGAGGGGAGGTGGGGGGGGGGAAGGCTTAGAGGGGGGTGGGGTGGGGTGGGGGGGAAATAAATAAAATGAACAACACCAGTATAAGCAACAGCAACAATAACAATAACAACATACACACATAAATGAAATAATTGAAGTAAAATAACAACAATAGCAATATCAACATCAACGCACACACACACACACACACACACACACACACACACACACACACACACACACACACACACACACACACACACACACACACACACACACACACACACACACACACACACACACACACACACACACACACACACACACACACACATACATGACAGATTTAGGTCATTCGATTCCCACCTGCATTTTACATTTGGCTTGTAATTGATGAGAGAAATTCCCCAACACAGACAAGTGATCGAACGACTTTATATCACTTTCATTCCTATCTTTATTCTTACTATTAAGCTGAAAAGTCAGACACGTATATTCATTCTTCCCCTTGGATATTATAAATTTTGTAAATATATGTGTGTTATAAATGTGTGTAAATGTATTGTAAATGTGTTTAGATGGTGTAAATGTGTTGTAAATGTGTTTAAATGTAATGTTGTAAATGTGTAAGTGTATTGAACTTGTGTTGTAAATGTGTGTAAATGTTGTAAATGTGTGTCAATGTTGTAAATGTGTGTGTGTGTTCGATTATAAATATTAGCCTTTATATCTTATCTTTCAAGAAGTGTTGAGTGAGTGGACAGGACATTTGCCTCAGTGGTTGTAGTCGTGTTGGTTTTATTCTGCTATACAGGAATACATGGGATTCTGATGCACAGTTAAGAGAATCGTGTAATTTTGGTACATTGGAGTGCCTTAATTCCTCCAAAGCATGCCAGGAAACAGGACCAGATTGACAAATATAATGGTATCCTGTTGCTTGGAGTAGTTTGGAGGAATCAGTTGCTTCAAATTTGCTAACACGACTACATCTCCTTAAAATTAATTTAAATGGGAAAATATTGGGGTAATGATGAGGGTATTACTAAGTATGATTATAATATGATAATTAAAATATATTACATATAATATTAATTATAACGACCGACATGCACCAACCAGACAGACAAACAAACAAACATGCAAACAACAAACACACAAGCAGCACAAATCGACAGACTCGATTCACACACAGACAGAGAAATATATGATGACACCAGCACATACACACACACAAACACAGACACAGACAGACAGACACAGAAATATATGATCACACACAGACAAATATATGTTGACACCAGTGCACACACACACACACGCACACGCAGAAATATATGATCACACACACACACACACACACACAAATATACTGTATGGTACACACACACACACAAATATATGGTACACACACACACGCACACACACACACACACGCACACACACATCACCACAAGCGCGTCACGTCACGTCACGGCAGCATTGACGCCACTACAATCACAACCCCGCCACCATCATCATCTCAACCACAACAGGAAGTTACTCACCCCGTAACACCCATCCAGGCACCCTGAAACCTGCCAATATACTCTCTCTCTCTCTCTCTCTCTCTCTCTCTCTCTCTCTCTCTCTCTCTCTCTCTATGTCTGTGTCTCTGTCTGTCTGTCTGTCTGTCTCTGTGTCTGTCTGTCTGTCTCTGTGTCTGTCTGTCTGTCTGTGTGTGTGTGTCTGTGTCTGTGTCTGTGTATGTCTATGTCTGTCTCTGTGTCTATGTCTGTCTCTGTCTCTGTCTCTCAGCTTAACCTATATGTTTGTTTTTTGTGTAGAAGCTTCCTAACTTGATCTGTCCTATCCCAATCATTCCCTACTTAAGCATTATTATCTACTGTAATGTATCTTCTCATAACCTTTAACTTATTTCAGCCTTGACTGACTTGACTTGGCATAGTTTTACCATACTCAACCTAATTTAGATTTGGTTTAAATTTACCCAACATAATGCTGCTCTAGTTTAACCTAACCTAGCCTAGCATACAATTTTGTAAGTCAAATTATGGTCGTTTACAATAACCTACTATATTGTGACCTATTATTATCTTTTTAAACCATAACACAGTCTTGCCTACTTTTGCCTTTACCAATCCAAACTTAACCGAACAATACCTAAATATGCATAACATCTAAATTAACAAAGCGAATTTAATGTTGCCAGAATGTGTAGATATAGTCTACGGGAAGTAAACGCCTTTTTTTTTTTCAACCTCATCATCCTATTTTTTTTTTTCATTTCTCTATAGCAACTTCATTCACTTTCACTTCCCCATATTTCTAAAAAAAAATTCTCACTCAACCTCAGCCTCAGCCACCGCCTCCATCTCTTCAGCTAACAGCGCTTTCACTCTTTGATTTTCAATACATTTGAAGGACTCATTTATGTCCAATTTCCTGACTAACTCACAGGGTGCCTTAATATCTTTTTTCTTATGAGAAACTTCTTCACATTAACATCTTTTCTCCTTTGCTTAGTTACTCCATCTCTTCTTCTGTCCAGTGTTACCCAAGGTACTGTGAATCCATGATGTCTTCAACCATAAATAGTTCCTCACCTTTCACCTGCATGTTGCAAACTAACTCCCCTTTCTTCTCTACTGATATATTTCTGCATATACTTGCATTTATATTCAAAACACCGATGCTCATGTAGCTCTATAAAGGTACCCTATCTACATGCATCAGGTTCAAAACACACCTTCTCTCCATCTTTTGTCTTTCCCTCTCCTCCCAGTTCCTACACTCCTGCCTTGACCTCTCGCCATCACCCCAGTCGTGTACACATTGATCAGCCATGGCAGCATCATGCATCCTTGTCTCACTCCAACCAACACTTGAAACCATGAACAAAAAATGTCACTCAGTAGGAAACGTAAACAGAAAGACTTGAATCATGCCTTGAGAAATGCAAGTTGTGACCAATAATAATATGTTAACTTGGTTAAAAACGGCTGCATTCCTCATTTCATTGTTATGCCAATAAAATCGAATCAAGGAGAATTGCACCAAACCACTTCAATATTATGCAATTTTCTACAACACAAACACACTGGAATCTGCTGAACACTTGTATCACATAAAATGGATGGAGATTGGTGCATATTTTAGCCAGTACAATACTATAAAAATATGAACATATCACGATACTATCTTTATTTACGTTTTTATTTTTCCTTTTTCAAGCTGTATCCTAACCTCACCTCACCTAACTTAACCTAACTTAACTTTACCTAACCTAACTTTACCTAACCTAACGTAACGTAACGTAACCTAACGGAGCCTATCGACCGTACGAAAATTATTCCCATAAGATAAGTAATCTCACATGTCCTTTTATCATAGACCGGACGCTGTGTGTCCTCCACGTGTACGGTATATCGAAGGTGGGTCAGACAGAACTCAGACACATAATTCCTCCCCCTGCCCCTGTCCCTACCCTGACCCTCTCCTCTCCAGACACACTCCTTCCAGACACTCTTTCATCCTGACCCTCTTTCATCCTGACCATCTTTCATCCTGTCCCTCTCCCCATTCTAGCCATTCTCCCATCTTGACCCTCTCCCATCTTGACCCTCTCCCCATCCTGGCCCTCTCTCCATCCTGACCCTCTCTCCATCCTGGCCCTCTCTCCATCCTGGCCATTTCCCCATCCCAGACATCCCCCCCATCCCGATTCTCTACCCATCCTACTCCTGTCTTTAAAACGACCCTCTCCCCTGCTCTACTCTCTCCCCATCCTGACCCTTCCTCCCCTACCCAAACCTGGACCCCACCCATCCCACTTCTCTGTAAATATATACGATGTTCCGAAGCCTAATATATATCGTTGTTATGAAGCAGCGGGCGTGGGTGAAACTGCTGACCCCTCTACATTAACCTCCCCAAGATAAAGTTGGCGTGTGATGTGTGTGTATTGGGCCTTTCTTTGGGTACTGCTTTACATACTTGGAAGGCCACGAGACGACGACGACGAGGAGGGGTGGTGAGGTGGTGGTGGTGGTGGTGGGGATGGTGACATGTTGCTTGAAAGAGTTTGGTTGAATCAGTTGCATCAGATTTACCGACACTATACTCTTACCTTAAGTTGTAACAAGTTTGCGTCATATATATGTGTTTGTGTGTGTGTGTGTGTGTGTGTGTGTGTGTGTGTGTGTGTGTGTACTGACGACAAAAAACATCATTGTTACATAAGTGGCAAGGTAAAGATAATATGAGTGGCGGGCTGGCGGGCGTGTGGTGTGACTGACTATTTGGTTGCGGGGGTGGGAAGGAGGGAGTGAGGGAGTGAGTGAGGGTATAAGAGTGAAGGCGAGATAACCTTGACAGTGTTAGGGGCAAGGAACCTTTCCCTTCCCCCGCCCCATACAGCCCTTAGGCCAGGCTTTAGCACGATGGGAACATTGACCACTGGAGTCAGCCTTCCTTCCTTCCCTACTAAAATGGGTCCTCCTCCTCCTCCTCCCCCCCCCCTCCCCCTCCCCCTAATCTTCTTCTTCCTCCTCCTCCTCCTAATTTTCCTCCTCCTATTAATCTTCCTCCTCCTTATCTTCCTCCTCCTCCTCCTAATCTTCCTCCTCCTCCTCCTAATCTTCCTCCTCCTCCTCTTCCACCTCCTCCTCTTCCTAATCCTCCTCCTCCTCCTCTTCATCTTCATCTTCTTCCCCATCCTCCTCCTCCTCCTCCTCCTCTTCACCTTATTCCTCCTCTTCTCTTATCGCCTTCTCGTCATCCTTATAATCACCATCATCATCTAATTCCATCTTTTCTCCATCTTTTTTCTCACCCAGCCTCCATCCCACCCCAACCTTCCTTCCCTCTCCTTTTTTTCCCTCCACTCATCCCTCCTTCCCTCCATCACCCATCCTCCATCCCTCCCTCACTCCCTCCCTCATTTTTTCCCTCCACCACCCAGCCTATCCTTCCACACCCAGACCCCATCCCATCCCATCTCTTACTCCCTCCCTATTTTTTCCCCTCAACTCCCCCCTTCCTCCCCCCCCCACCCCCCACCAACAAGACTTCAAGGTCGTTGGGCTCACACCGAGTCTGAAAAAAAAAATAAGGAAGGGGAAAATAGAAAAATGGGTAATATTGTTGTTGTATTGTTTGTCTTCGAAAGGTTGTTGTTGTTGTTGTTGTTGTTGATGTTGTTTTTTGTATCGTTTCTCTTTGTAATGTTGTTGTTGTATCTTTTAACTTCATGAGGTTGTTGTTGTAGTTGTTGTTGTATCGTTTCTCTTCGTAAGGTTGTTGTTGTTGTTGTTGTTGTATATTTTAACTTCATAAGGTTGTTGTTGTTGTTGTTGTATCGTTTCTCTTCGTAAGGGTATTGTTGTTGCGTCCGGAAATTTATTTATATAGATATTGCGGGTATGTACAGACATTATCTTCATTGTATGTGTATCGGACTATTTTTATTTCACTTATATATTTCATCTGACTATCTCACTCATTCATCAGATTTTTTTATGTGACTTATTTAATCTGACTTGTATTTAATCTGTGTATCTTGTGTCTGTATGAATATATAGTACGGTATGTGTTTATATTTGTAAAAGTATTACTTAACTTTATTTTTATTCATATCTGTGAATGAAATGAGTCATTATACAGTATACATGATGCCCGTATGTGTATGTATGTATGGTACTGTATATGTGTTGTACGTTTTCTGTGTGTACTTTCATCTGTATATAATAATTTATACAACATGTGTGTATGAGTAGGTGTTCCTTTATATTGGCTTTAAATGAGGTATGCGTGCGTGTGTGTACAGGTCTATATATCACTCTCTCTCTCTCTCTCTCTCTCTCTCTCTCTCTCTCTCTCTCTCTCTCTCTCTCTCTCTCTCTCTCTCTCTCTCTCTCTCTCTCTCTCTCTCTCTCTCTCTCTCTCTCACCATTTCCATCATTGCTATCTGGTGCCATCCCACTCCACTCTCATTCTTCCACTATCTCCACCACTATCTCCACCAATCTACTCCTTCTTGTGTCGTCAGTAACCTCCTCTCCCCCACCACTGTGAAAGGTGTTAGTGTGTCTCTTCACTGCCTCCACCAGTGCCACCTTGCTTTCGTTTATATATATATAATCTTCATCTTCCTAAATTTAGAGAGAGAGAGAGTAAAATATATATATACGGGATATTTATAATTCACATTTGTCTCCTCTCCATCACTTCGAGTAACTTCTCCATCACCAACCACCATCACGAGTACCTTTACCGTCCCCAACAATACAGTACCACCACCACTACCACCACCACCACCACCACCACTACTACACGTAATACAATATATCACCGCCAACCCATTGTGTATAAACCTGTCAGGAAGCTCATTGCCAAAACTCATAAATAGTGGCATATTCGCAACCCAAGCACCCATGATTTAGAACACGAAAAGTTAGATTTAGAACACGAAAAGTTATGTATATATTATATTTGCCCATCAACACTGGATATACAAAAGCTTTATTCTGATCATAAGCTGAAATTTACTAGAGGGTATAGTTACCTTTAGTTACTCAGGATCGATAAAAAATTAGGCGTTTACTTATTTAGGAAATAGATTTGTGCCATCGACTGCACGAGGGTCAAACATTAATAAGTGTGTGAATTGGAGGGCGACTGATTCCTTCAAACTATGCCAGGAAACAGACCCAGATGAAGAAAAAAACAAATAATGGTAAGTTTGCTCCTGTTGCCTGGGATTGTTTGGAGGAATCATTTGCTCCAGATTTACCACCATCCAAAACAATGGACTATATATATATTAATGATACGATATTCATTAACTTCCAGAATCCGATGTATGAGTGAGATAGTTAGATGAAATATATAAGTGAAATAAAAATAGTCAGATAAAAAGAATGATATAAAAATAGTCAGACAAAAAAACTCAGATAAAATAAGTGAAATTTTTATAGTCAGATATAATAAGTAAAATAAAAATAGTCAAATAAAAAAATAGTCAGATAAAAATAATCAGATAAACATAGTCAGAAAAAAAGTCAGATAAAATACGTGAAATAACAACAGTCAGATAAAAAAAAAAGTCAGATAATAAAAAAGTCAGATAATAAAAAAAGTCAGCTAAAAAAAAAGTCAGATAAAAAAAAAAAGTCAGATAAAAAAAAAGTCAGATAAAAAAAAGTCAGATAAAAAAAAAGTCAGATAATAAAAAAAGTCAGCTAAAAAAAAAAAGTCAGATAATAAAAAAAGTCAGATAATAAAAAAGGTCAGATAAGGTGTGAATCCAAAGAGTACTTGGCGTGGAGAGAACTGACTGACTAGTGGTGGTGTTCTTTTCACAGAGGTGGGCAACCAAGCCTTTCACTGCTTAGGGAGAGTTTCCATACGCTTTCATCGTGATAAGATCGGCTCTGACCTTGTAAGAGGCGTGAGGCGGTGGGAGCAGAGGACAGACACACACACATACACAGACAGACACAGACGGACAGACAGATAGATAGATAGACAGACAGACAGACAGATAGACACACATAGACAGACACACACACATACACAGGCAGACACAGAAGGACAGACAGATAGATAGATAGACAGACAGACAGACAGACAGATAGACACACATAGATAGATAGACACACATAGACAGACAGACAGACAGACAGACAGACGGATAGACAGACAGACAAACAGACACGAAGGAAGAGAGACATGAAGGAAGGAAACGTGATAAAGAGGTGAGAAAGAAATGAAAGTACTGTACATGGAAGGAGATAATGGAAAGGAAGTATAGGAAGGGATGAGGAATAAACGGAGGAAAGGAAGTATAGGAAGAAATGATGATTCGAACGAAGGAAGGAGAAAAAAAAAATCAAAGTGGGGACCTGAAGAACCATAAAACGAAAGAAAAGGAAAGAAGGGACGAGGGAACGAGGACTAAAAAGTAGGAAGGAGGGAGTTTGTGTGTGTGTGTGTGTGTGTGTGTGTATTGGGGGGGTAGGGGAAAGGAGGGAAGCGTGAGTGAGGTTGGAGGGTGTGCATGCTTGGGGTCGTTGTTTTAAGGGTGGAGGAGGGAGGGAGGGGTCCAGGGAAAGGTCGTGAGGTAGGAAAGACGAAGGCCACGTGTGTGTGCGTGTGTGTGTGTGTGTGTGAGAGAGAGAGAGAGAGAGAGAGAGAGAGAGAGAGAGAGAGAGAGAGAGAGAGAGAGAGAGAGAGAGAGAGAGAGAGAGAGAGAGAGAGAGAGAGAGAGAGAGAGAGACAGAGAGAGAGAGAGACAGACAGACAGACAGACAGGGACAAGAGACAGAGACAGAGAGAGAGAGGTGATTCACAGAGTAAGAAAAATGTGATTAACAACATCATACAGTGAGTGAGTAGTAATGGAGAGGACATCATTGTAATTTTTTTTACCTTTTATTGCCTATCTGAATGAGGTATATAAAGGACGGAGATATGACTTGATTGTAATATTTACCACCGAACGGACACGTGGATCTTCTTGCGTTAAGTGAACAGGAAACTCTCAAACATGATCATGTATTTAAAATATAATAATAATAATAATAATAATAATAATAATAACAATAATAATAATAATAATAATAATATAAAAATTCATGAAGAACGAAACTTGGTTAGATGATCCCGTAGACCTTATTGTAGAGGAAGAAGAGGGTTGGGAAAAAAAGGACAGAAAAAGTAGGTAGAAGAGAAGAGAGAAATAAGAAACATGTGAACTCGTCCCCCAGCCAGTGTAGTAGTCAGGGCATCCCACTACATTAATGTCCCCCATCATCTATCCCCCATCATCTATCCCCCATCATCTATCCCCCCCATCTGTCCCCACCACAAATGCCACCACACTCTCCTTCCCTCTACACACACACACACACACACGTACACACACACACACACTAGCCAGCCCGTAGTGTGATGTTATGGAGATTAGATTAGTGGACCTTGACATTTGACCTATAGGCGACGGGAATATTTATAGATGCACTTCTTCTGTGGTCGGGATAAGCACTCGTGATAAGAACTTGACTCAACATGGCATTCCCAGTCGATCATACATGGGGAGGGGGAGTGTGCGTATGTGTGTTGTGTGTTGTGTTGTGTTTGTGTGTTGTGTGTTGTGTGCATATATATTGTGTTGTGTTGTGTTGTATGTGTGTGTGGAAGGGGGGAGCGGGGTGTACCATTGTTGTTGTTGCTTTTGGTCTTTTTGTTGTTGTTGTCGTTATTGCATTAAATTTATTGTTGTTATTTGTGCAGGTAAGATTGTTATTGCTTTTGTTATGCTAAATTTCTAGGGCTACTCCAGGAAATAAATCACCATAATGTTACTAATAGGGGATTTGTTTTGTGATATCGTTTGGAGGATTCAAGAGTCCTTCCTTCCCTTACTAAATATAGGTTCTCCTCTTAATGATGTTGCCTTGAGGGGAGGATGTAGTTTTGGCATTTTTGGAGATAAAGAATTCTCCAAGATATTCCCATCAACAGGACACTATTATTTTAACTAATCTGGTCCTGTTTCCTGGTATACTTTGGAGGAATTAAGGCACTCTTATGTACCAAAAGTATACTCTCCCTTTAACAGTATACCACATAACTTATTGCCTATTCGTATATTGAAATCACCTTTTTTTCCTGCATAATTTTCCTTGTTAACCTTTTTTTTCCTGCTTCGTTTCGCTCCCTGCAAGATACTTATCCCAATTAACCTTTTCCTTGTTAACATTACACACACACACATACCCCGCAGAATGGTGTGAAAATATTTTAATGCTAACTTACTATTTCAGGAATTTATCGTAATGTCGTGGTAAGGTTAGGTTAGGTTAGGTTAGGTAAGGTAAGGCCTCGTCAACAATCACCAGGCTAATGGGATGAACTTTAGGTTAGGTTAAGTTAGGTAATGTTAGGTTAAGTTAGGTAATGTTATGTTATGTTAGGTTAGGTTAGGTTAGGTTAACATTCACCAGGCCAATGGGATGAACTTTAGGTTAGGTTAGGTTAAGTTAGGTGAGGTTGGGTTAGGTTAGGTTTGGTTAGGCCAAGTCAACATTCACCAGGCCAATGAGTTGAATTTTTGGGGTTGACATAGAGTAAGAGGGACTTTCTGGTTGTAGGTCATTATCACACACCTTTCCTGAAGTGTGAGTAGTGGTGAAGAGTAGTGTGGAGTAGTGCTGAAAGTAGTGTGGAAAGTAGAGCGAAAAGTAGTGCAGAGTAGTGTAAAGTAGTGAGGAGAATAGTGTATAGTAGTGAAGAGGGTAGTGCAAAGTATTGTGGAATAATGTAGAGAATAGTGGAATATAGTGCGTGATAGTGGAGAGTAGAGCAGAGTATAGTTCAGAGTCAATGTTGCACAATGTTGAGGTCGAAAATAAACGCTAATCCTATTCGACACTGACATTACGAGTAGATTTACACCTACAGATATAATATGGGTTAACATTATTGATATATGGGTCAACATTTTAGGTGTGTGTGTGTGTGTGGTCCAATGCTAAACGTCAAATGTCATGTGGGTAAACTTTAGGAACATATGGACATTACAGTAAAAGTTTTTTTTGTGTGTTTTACAGGAAATGTTATTAGTTTGGTGAGTGGACTGTAAAACTAATGTCGTCTCTGATCAATATTGGTTTGTTTGATTTTTCTATCCCTTTCTCTCTCTTATGGGAAGACTCTGTTGATTATGAATTGGAGGACAACTGCCAGATGCCTACAAACTATACCAGGAAACAAAAAACTACCTCATTGTTTGTTACTAATATATAGGGGCCTCGTTTCATGGCATAATTTGGAGGACTAGTTTGCTCTCCAATTAACCATTACCGTAATTAAGAGATTCGAATTCCCCTCAATAAAATACCCTCAACTCTCTGTTTTGTCCAGGGTATACAGCGCCATCTAAAGTCAGACACACTAAAGAGCTTTATATTCCTGGAATGTGACCTTGAGAAGCGAAGGTGTTGAAGGATGATTTTTGTTGAACCCGAATTAAACTAGACGGGGATACTTGTGGTGGATATTACCTTTGCAGTTGTAGATACATTGCAACATCACCAATATTATGAGTCACTTATAATTATTATTATTAATTATTGTTATTATTATTATTATTATTATTATTATTATTATTATTATTATTATTATTATTATTATTATTATTATTATTATTATTATTATTATTATTATTATTATTGCAGTGAACATGAGTCTAGTTCAATAAATAAATAATACAAATCCAAGTAAACTAACCTCCAAGAGTGTATACCCGAACCTAGAGTGATTCAAGTAAGGCACTGCTGTCTCGTTAGTTTCTTACACACACACACACACACACACACACACACACACACACACACACACACACACACACACACACACACACACACACACACAGACACACACACACTTATTCACCCAGCCCAAGCAGTTCCCTGGGAGAGTAATGCACCAGCTCCAGCCATAAGTTTTGAGTCTGGCCCCAATTTCCTTTCCAGCCAGTGTGGTTTCCGGGTGCAAACAATTATTGCAATGGCTTAATTTTAATTACCTTGAAGCACTTTAACCACTCGCCCTCAAGAACAACTTATAGTGGCAATGGTAACTATAGATGTACAGTTGCCGACAGAAGTTGGTGGACCACAATGGTAGAAGAATGTTTTGTTTTGGAGGAGACTTGGATTCCTTTACCTGTGCATGGGCCGGGTGAGTCACTGGCTAGACAGTCCTAACCACTCCAACAAACTGCACCATCTTTCAACAGTGGTGTACCGTCCAGTAATATTAGACTCTCACTGTCTACAAACACAACATCTTGCTTCACCATAATGTGGACGAAATGTGCTCTTAACGTTTTCCCAACTAATTCTAATATGAAATACCTATAACTTTTGATACAAGTACAATGGTTGAAGATAGTTAAGAGATTTTAATTTGGGATATTTATCTAAATCTATCTAAATCTATCTATCGACAAGGAAAGCAACAGTGACTTCTCCAAACCTTGCAACGAAACAGATCCCCTATTAGTAAGATCATGGTCCTCCTGTGTTTCCCGGTACAGTTTGGTGGAATTAGTAGCCTTCCATTTCGCCAGCAAGACAAGAGATTTTCCTCCATAAGTGCAGCCTCTACATTGGAGCATAATAATTATAATATATCCCAGCCTCACAAATCTCTGACTCTCGTTAAGGGACCCTGTGATGTAAAGTCAGAAAATTGGAGGTAAATGAGTCCTTCAAATATTACCACGAAACACCACTACCTATATAAAAGGAGCTTGTTTAGTTGCATGGCCAGGAGGAATCAGAAGCCTCCAAATTTCATACATTATCACATTATGGGTCCTTAATTAAGGGGGAAGTTTTGTGTTGGTAAATCTGGAGCAACTGAATCCTCCAAACTATTCCAAGCAAGAGGACACCATTACTTTTGCTCTTCTGGTTCTGTTTCCTAGCATACTTTGAAGGAATCAAGGCACTCCATTGAACCAAAAAAAAAAAAAAAAAAATTACCACCTTAAGGGCTTCTCTCTTCCTCGTCCCTGAATACTATAAACAATTCATAACTCTCTTAATTTTTATTTCCAAGTTGTGGTTAATGTATGGGGGTGGGGGTTGTCGCTAGTGTGTGTGTGTGTGTGTGTGTTTGTTGTGTGTTATGGTGTGTGTGTGTGTGTGTGTGTGTGTTCTGTAGTTAGAGTGAGTGGAGGGATAAATATAACCATGGAATTATCTGAAGTGTGTGTGTGTGTGTGTGTTTTGTAGTTATAGTGAGTGGAGGGATAAATAAATCCATGGAATTATCTAAAGTGTGTGTGTGTGTGTGTGTGTGTGTGTGTGTGTGTGTGTGTGTGTGTGTTTTGTAGTTATAGTGAGTGGAGGGATAAATAAAACCATGGAATTATCTAAAGGACCCTGTATTGTAGTCAGAAAATTTAAGGTTACTGAGTCGTTCAAGCGTTGCCACCAAACACTACCTATACAATAAAGGAGATTGTGTTGTGTCATAGTCGGGAGAAATCGGAGGCCAACATAGATCTCCAATTTGGTAGGCGAATTAGAGACTTCTGATTCCCCAAAATTTTATAGTATTTGTATTGAGTGTGTGTCTTGTGGCTGGCATAGTTTGGAGAAATCATTTATTAGTCTCCAATTGGCTGAAAAATATTACCATAATGTACCGGTAACGCTTACACAATATTGTCATTAGAAGGTAATAGTGTTATGTGTTTGTGTAAATATAATCCTTCACCAGGTTACATATATTGTCATTAGAAGGTTATAGTGTTATGTGTTTGTGTTGGTTCATAGTTTGTTGGGTAAATATAAGCCTTCGCCAGGTTTATGGGTTTTGTAAGGTAATATGTTCAAATCTTCTACACTAGTTTACACAATATTGTCACTACAAGGTTATAGTGTTATGTGTTTGTGTTGGTACAATACATGGGTTTGTCAGGTAATAAGTACGAGTTTTCTACACTAGTTTACACAATATTGTCACTACAAGGTTATAGTGTTGTGTGTTTGTGTTGGTACAATACATGGGTTTGTTGGGTAAGTACGAGTCTTCAACACCAGGAAGTGCATTTGGTCTTGTCTCAGCAAGGGATTAATGTTGCATCACTAACCGCGTCCTCAGACAGTGTTGTAATCCTCGTGTGTGTGTGTGTGTGTGTACATAGTGACTGATGCCACCACTAAGTCTCTCTGGTACGGTCACTGCCAATAGTCCTTCAACACCTTCACATGAAACGGCCTCGATAAATGGTGTCAAACTATAGCTGTCCGTCTGTGTAATGTTGGTTCATAAGATTCACTCTCACGGCTCAAGCACTCGCATTCACTCGTTGTAGGTTGGACTTTTGACCGTGACGATACATAATATAGGATAGAAAACCCCACAATTTGTAGACGGAAGTTTAGTCTTGGTCGGACCCTGTATTGTTAAAGAAGAAGGAAGTTGTCTTGGAAACCTGCAGACAAAGATTTAAGTTTATGTCTACAAACTGTGGGATTCCTTAACACCAAGCTGCTCTCCATGTCAAATTGCATCATTACATCTGTTTACTTCGATGCCCTCTGCCTCTATGCAAACCTCAGCACTCCATTTGGTCCTATGTGACTGTAAAAGTGAAGGGGTGGGCAGTGGAGGCCCTTTTAATGTTTCTCTGTTTTCTCTATATTATTGGAAAAGGGTCGATGGTGGGGTCAATTTTAATTATTCTTCCCTTCCCCCTACCTTTCTTTTCCTTTATCGAGTTTATATTTCTATATTGCGTAAGGGGATGTGAGACTCAGCACTCAGCATTATGTATTATCAGTATTATGGACATTGCATCACGGGCGGCTGCATGGCGAGGTCGAGAGATGTACACACTCACTCCAATTGATATCCCTACAAGAACAACTTTGATCAGACTCAACCCTTGTACACAAACACCAGATCAAATCCGCTTACCTTACCGCTGAAGGGGATTAAGTCCCCCCCCCCCCACCGACACACACCAATAATCCTGACGCACATGGCAAAGGAATTAAGCATTTTGTTACCTATAACAACGTGGTTTCTTTTGTTTCTCTGCAGTGTCCCTCAATAGTGTTGGATGTTTTCTCTACCTTGTCCTTCTATAGTGTAGGATGTTTTCTCTGTGGTGTCCCTCTATAGTGTAGGATGTTTACTGTATGGTGTCCCTCTATAATGTAAGATGTTTACTGTATGGTGTTCCTCTATAGTGTAGGATGTTTTCTGTATGGTGTTCCTCTATAGTGTAGGATGTTTTCTGTATGGTGTTCCTCTATAGTCAGGTGTGTGAATCAGGAAGGTGGAGTCAGACACAAAAGTCGTGCCGCTTGGCTTGTGTTTTCTGCTTTTCATCATCCATACATGGCTGTGAAACCAACTTAAGCCTGTCTAGAGTTCCCACGAAGGCTTTGTTTTGATGAGTGGTGAAGACTACATACAGACTATACAGATATATTATGTGTGAGTAAGTTAATCCCAGCCACTCGTAATCTGAGGTACTGCTGGGCTTCCTGGCATGGTTTGGAGGAATCTATGGCCGTTCTTTTCATCCACTACAACTGATTCCTTAGAGTCATGGGGCTGGGGTCCTCGGATTGATAGAATACTTGCATTCTCTCCCAGCTTTGTGTCTCTGGTCTATTTTAATAATAATAATAATAATAATAATAATGATAATAATAATAATAATAATAATAATAATAATAATAATAATAATAATAATAATAATAATAATAATAATAATAATAATAATAATAATAATAATAATAATACTGTTGTGCATCAAGGAGACGCAAATTGAAGGTTTCTTATGAGACTTGGTGGGACTGAATCTTTTCTTGTCCTGATTGTGGGTATAAAGGCTGGTTGATATTAAATATGTTTTTAAATAATGAATTTATTACAATGTTAATTCACTACAATAGGTACCAAATCCAGTTCTTTTTGTTAATATTCGAGGTTATTTTATCTAATGATGGTTATCTTGTAATTAGTTAAGCTTTGTTTAAAGAAATGTAATTGTTTTATCAGCTGCAACAATATTCCGTTGCGTTTGTTGTTTGCAAGAGCGGGATCATTAATTCTATAGGAGCACCGAGTGGTTGTGTTATCTTGCAAAGAAATATATACCGATTAAAATTTGATGTGCCACCCCATTACTAAACACCTCGTTGAATTCTGCAGTAGGTATTGGTCCATAATAGGTATTGGTCCATAGGAAAGCATAAACTCTGAGAAATTGCCAGAGTAAAATCATAAATGTTTGTCATGGTATAGCCAAGAGGTTAAAGAGTGATCGAAGTGGAACTTGACAAACGTGTGGGCCGGAGGGGTAGTTAAATATAGCCTCCACCAGACTTTCACCCGGAGGAGACCTGAATCCAACCAAGCCGTGGAGGAAGGTCACGGTGGTAAACCAGGATCACCCAAATGTCTATGATTAGTATAGTGGCACTCGTTTGAAGTAGATAGTGAATGTGGGACCTTCGACACTTATATAGCAATAATGATGATGATTACTCTTATTAGTGTCTGTAGTGATGGTGGTGATTACTTTATTACTTACATAGCGGTGATGGTGATGACTCTTATTAGTGTTTGTGATGAGTGGTGGTGGGGATTACTTAATTGAGGTAGCCAGAAGGGACGTGTGTTGTCTATCCCAAGTGTGGAAGACTAACCATGCACCTCCATTCTTGTATACTTTCCCTTCAAGGTGGGGCCAGGTGGTGTGGGAGGAATGCAGGTGTGTGTGTGTGTGTATGTGTGTGTGTTTGTGTTTGTGTGTGTGTGTGTGTATTTGTGTGTGTGTGTGTGTTTGTGTGTACTTGTTCGGCTACATGATTTTATCTCTGCGTCGATGAAAGTATGTGAGTATTGTAATGTGTCCATGTGCGTGTGTTTATTTGTTTGTATGTCTGCATCCTAAGGTGTGGATAGGTCTGTAGGTGCTTGCCCTTGTCAATGTGTAAGCCTAGGCCAGTATGTGTGTGTGTGTGTGTGTGTGTGTGTGTGTGAATGTTTAAGTATGTGTATCCCTTGTGGTAAAATGAAAGTATGCGTTAGGGAGTGTGGCTGTAAGTGATATGTGAATGTCTTTAAGAAATTAGGTTTTAGTGTGTGTATGTTAGGCCAAGTGTAAGAGTATATGTGTGAGAGTTAGCATGTGTGTGAGAGAGGCGGGTTCCCTGTTCTCTTGGCATGACCAAGGGTTGGTATGTGTGTGTTGTTGAGTTAGGAGGGCAGCCACAGCAGCACCCACAGAGTTGGATGGAAGGCTGGTCTGCTTCGTCCCTGGAAAGTGCTGATGGCCGGCTGGGCTGCCAGGGATGCCGCTGGACGTTCTGGTGACTGCTGGCATCCCGGGGGCGGCGGTGCTGGCTAGTGGCGGCTGTCTGGCGGCCGTCTGGATCAGTGAGGCCGCAGCCCCCGCTCTGCTCGCACGCTGGCCTGCTATGGACGCGGCGCTCGGGACTGATGACTAGCACTGCCAGGAGGCTGTGGGTGGTGGCGGCGGCCCTGCTAGCCGTGTTGGCCCGGCCCACACGGGCCCGCCCAGAGGCCCCGTCCGAGCCCCGTCACTGCCCCAACTGTGACCACCCGCGTTCAGTGCCCGACGCCAGGGCTTTAGAAACTCTCCGCATTGAGGGAATCAAACAGCAAATTTTGAGCAAACTAGGTCTTAGAGCAAAACCCAATGTGACGTCGAGTATCCCGCGTGAGGTCCTCCTACAGACTCTCTACCGCTCCGAGGAGGACCGAGAACTATTGGAAAAACAGCAGGCCGAACTGCATGGCACCGACGAGGAACTGGTCGAAGATGACTATTACGCCAAGACGTCCGAAATCATCAGCTTCGCCGAGCCAGGTAGGTGCTGAGTCTGTGTGTGTGTGTGTGTGTGTGTGTGTGTGTGTGTGTGTGTGTGTTTGTGTGTGTGTGTGTGTGTGTGTGTGTGTGTGTGTGTGTGTGTGTGAAGTGACTGGAAGGGAATAATTAAAGGAAAGTGAGAGTAGCAATTTAGGTCTGAAGTGTAGTGAAGTTACATGGTTGGTTGGGACGCAGTTATGGCTTAGTGAAGTGTACAGTATCTAAGGCAAATCAAGAGAGAGTAAGGTGTAATGTCATGACAAGAATTGTAGGAGTGAAGTGTCGGACTGGCAGGCTGTGTGGTGTGAAGTGTAAAAGTGAAATTGCGATCTGATTTGTCAGAAAAAAGCATGTGTGGAAATTGAAATGGAATGTGGCAAGGTGACAGCAACGTGTATGTGAAGTGTATTGAAGTGATGAAGAAATACGTTTATGTTATGTGGAATAAACTGTAATGGTATGTTTAGTGTATAAAGGGCAGTCTAGTAAAGGAGGGAAATGTGTGTGTGTATGTGTGTGTACATCATAGTAGCAACAAGTTTTGTGTGTGAAGTATAGTCATGACAGGAAAAGAAGTGTATGTGCGCTCGTGTGTGCGTGTGTGCGTGTGCGTGCGTGCGTGTGTTTAGCAACATGTTTTGTGTGTGAAGTGTAATAGTGACAGGGAAGGAACTGTGTATATGTGTGTGTGTGTGTGTGTAGTAGTAGTAGTAGTAGTAGTAGTATTTGTAATTGTTGTTATTGGTGTAGTAGTAGTAGTTGTTATTGTTGTTGTTGTTGTTTTCGTCGTAGTAGCAGTAATAGTAAGGTTGATATGTGTAATGGTGTAGTGAAGAGGGTGACAGCAAAGTGTATGTGAATTACATCTATAAAGTGCCATTTTTTTATGGTAAAGTGTTTGCGAAGTGAGAGGTAAGGAAGTGTATACAAAGTAAAGTGTAACATCAAGGAGGAATTTTGTGATACGTAGTGAAGTGGAAGTTGCGTATGAAGTATGAATATAGAGTAAAATAGCATGATGGAAGTGTGTGTGATGTGTTTTAAAATGACAGGTTAAATGTGTTTTGAAGGATAGAATAAAGTGGCAGGGTGGAAGTGTGTAGTAAAATGGTAGAATATATGTGTGAAGTTTATATAGAGTGAAGTAACAGGATGGAAGTGTGAGTGAAACATAGTGAAGTGGCAGGCTGTAAGTGTGAAGTGACACGTGTGTGGTGTGGAGGTCACTGCGGCCGGCCAGCCAGCCAGCCAGCCAGCACCAGGCAGGCTCACACACACACCGCTGCCTAACCTTCCTACCTACCTACACCTGCTGTTTCCTTGGCTCGTGCGGGGTGCAGGCTGCGGCAGGCTGGGCTGACCTGCCTGCACCATCACCCGCAGCCTGCAAGAAGGCCAGGGGTACACAAAGCAAGCAAGCAGAACCCCATTATGAAGGCTGGACAGAGTGTTTATGTAGGAGGGTGAAGGGAGAAACTATCCAGATGTACACTTTCTGTAAGTTACCAGGGTGGAGGACCAACCAGCCTGGCCCCCCGTATGTGTACACTGGATGGATGGCGACCACGACACGATGCAGGGAAGTGCCCACCAACCCCTGTCAAGTGTGTTGAAGAGACTGGCAGGGAGGGAGGAGAGAAAGATGGAGGGAGGGTGGGAGGGAAATGTCTGTGTGTTGTGTGAAGTGTAGTGTTGTAGTGAAACGGCACAAGATAAGGAAGTATGTGTGAAGTGGTAGAGATGGGAGTGTGTGATATAAGTGTAGTGAATTGGAGGGTTGGGGATCCTTGTGTGCAATGGAGCGATGAAATTACATTGAATTTCTGTTTAGGACGTGTAGTGTAGTGGTGGTGAGTTGTGTTTTTAGTGTAATGAACTGAAGTGGGATTAAATGTGTTGGTGGATTAGGTAGGGAAGTGTTTGTATAATGGAGTTATGCATGAGTTTGGCATGTTGTATGTGAAGTGTAAAAGAGAAGAGTCAGGACAGGAGTTCGTGTTGGAGGAAAAGTGGTATGCATAGTTTTCGAAGGTGGAGGCGTGGAGTGAAAAATTAACAAAACTTTATGTAACGTCTACAAGTGAAGGGACAGCGGAGATATAACAAACTAGTGTAACTGAAATGTGTGGTAGGTTAAATAACCAAGATTTCAACAGACGTGTGTTTTTAAAGTGTGAGTGTAAAGCGTAAAGGGATGAAGTAACAAGATAAATGTAGATGTGATACTTTGAAAGGTGACAAGACATGACAACACAGTAGTTTATAGACGTTTTATGTGAAGGGAATTATAAAGTGTGAATATCAAGTGTCAAATACAATGTAATGTGTACATGTGAAGAGTCTTAGGGCAAAATTTGAATATACAAACCATGTGGAGTGTTGGTGGAAGAAGGAAAAGAAATGGAAGAGTCAAGACAGTTGTAGGTGTGTGATTATTTCTGTGTGTGTGTGAGGGAAAAAAGTCCTGAAATTGGAGGGACGGATATCACAACAGCATTACAAGAGGGAAGGAAGAAAGGAGGGAGGAAGGGAGTGAGGGAAGGAGAGAAGGAGGAAGGGAGTGAGGGAGAGAGAGAAGGAGGAAGGGAGTGAGGAAGAGAGAGAAGGAGGAAGGGAGTGAGGGAGAGAGAGAAGGAGGAAGGGAGTGAGGAAGAGAGAGAAGGAGGGACACATGTAGTAGGACAGGTGTTGGGGTGGTGAGAGGGACCCTTGTTGACACAGTGTGATACTCTGCTACTGCCTCGTCACTTGCTACCTTCCTTGGCAGGGCTGACATTTTCTCGTGTGTGTGTGTGTGTATGTGTGTGTGTGTGTGTGTGTGTGAGAGAGAGAGAGAGAGAGAGAGAGAGAGAGAGAGAGAGAGAGAGAGAGAGAGTGAGAGAGAGAGAGAGAGAGAGAGAGAGAGAGTGAGTGTGTGTAAGTGTATGTTTGTGTGAGTGAGTGTAAGTGTGTGTATGTTTGTGTGAGTGAGTGTAAGTGTGTGTATGTTTGTGTGAGTGAGTGTAAGTGTGTGTATGTTTGTTTGTGTGTGTGTGTGTGTGTGTGTGTGTGTGTGTGTGTGTGTGTGTGTTTGTGTTTGCAATAGGGATGTAATTACTCGAGAACGTCAAGCATGTCCTCTATACCATTATAACCCGTGTGTGTAATTTTGATTAAAATTAATATATTTTGTTCTCCTTTATGCAGAATCTCATAGGATAGGAACTGGGAAGGAAAGAAGCGTAGAAGGAAGAGAAAAAAATAATAATAATAGAACTGGGGGAACAACAATGAGGATGAGGAGGAGAAGTAGAAAATAAGAAGAGATTAATCAATGAAAATGGAGCGAAGTATGAAGGGAATACGGTAAAGAGAATTGGGATGGAGGGGGTAGGGGGTAATGCAGTATGGAAGGGTTGGGTCGGAGAGGGAGGAAGACTGGGAGGGAAGGGGTGAGACAGAAGGAAGGAATGTTAAAAATGGATAAGTGGAAGCAACTGGAGGGTGAAGGACGTAGAGGGTGAAGGACATGGGTGGAGGAGGAGGAGGAGATGGAGGAGTGGGAGAAGGTGGAGGAGGAGGAGGAGTGGTAGGTGGATGAGGACGAGGGAGGAGGAGTGGGAGAAGGTGGAGGAGGAGGAGGAGGGAGAAGAGGAGGATGGGGATGATACGAGATGAGACCCAGACAGATACACAGACATAGACAGACAGACAGACAGTGGTTGACAGACAGAGGGACATGCTTGCATGTATAGACAGACAGGCAGCCAGGAAAAAAGACAGACAGACAGACAGACAGACCAACTAGAGTAAGAGGGAATGGAATAAAGACAAGAGGGAAGAATGGTCCCCAGGAGAAGAATTCAGTTCCCTTTCATATCAACCAGTTTGTCAAAATCCCGGCAAGAGAAAGTGGTCATCTGTCTGAGTCCTGCATCACTCACATTCCTCTTCTAGCTTTTATCACAGCCAACCAATCCACAAATATTCGAGCCAACGAGACGGCGGCCACAATGGACAAAAGTTACGGGTACGGCGAGGTAGCAAGGAAGGAAGGAAGCGTGCCCGAGTTATATGATTCTAAGATTATGTAGTAGGTGTACTCGTGATACATAGTTTCTGACCAGAGTGTGAGGAGAAGAGAGATTCGAATCGTCTGGTATTCCTCATTTCCTCACTCAATACACATATAGAGGCTGAGTTCGAATGCAGGGTATGTGTGGTGCCTGCATTTCCTCTCTGGTCAGGGGTTACGTATCGCGAGTGTACAGTCAAGAGCAATCCAAAATTTGTATCCAGGTTTTGTTGTAGTTTCGAATAATTTGACATAATAGTGAACCAATTACAACACTAAGTTAATCATGTTTCATTTTTGCTTGAGCTCGCCTAATACTCGATCAGGCTATTCGAAGCAAGCCTGGATACATACTTTGGATCTCCAGTTTACAGTACAGTCACCAACAACTAAGACTCAATGGAATAATGATGAATAAGACTCTTGTACGAATTAAAGATAAACAAAAAGTTAAAGATTATAATATTGAATCATTCTTCTTCGAGGCCGTTTCATTCGACTTGTTTTACGGTTTTGTCTGTCTGTCTGTCGGTCTGTCCTTCACTTTT
This sequence comes from Petrolisthes manimaculis, assembly GCA_034508575.1. Lineage (NCBI taxonomy): Eukaryota > Metazoa > Arthropoda > Malacostraca > Decapoda > Porcellanidae > Petrolisthes > Petrolisthes manimaculis. Next base: position 58,049 of record JAWZYT010004116.1, read on the forward strand.
CATTCGATGGTTTGCATGGTTCTGTCTGTCTGTCTGTCTGTCTGTCCATCACTTATCAATCTGTGCAGGAGGTTGTGTAACATAATATGATGATGATGATGATGATGGTTTTAGAGTTCTGTGTTTGGAAATTCCTCAGAAAGTCTACCTTGTTGGTGTAGTTATTGATATATATATATATTTCTTGCCTCCTTCGGTCCTTCCATAACTCATACCTTTATTGATCGTATATAACATCTGAGGTGACAAGCAGCTATGTACAGTTACGATCAAAAGTCCCGTCTCTGGTGAATTATATTGAAGGAGCTTAGTTTCCTGGCATAGTTTGGAGGAATCAGGAGCCCTCCAATCTACCGTCAAGAGTCTCTCCCCATAAATTAAGGACTCTGTGATTGTGTATGAGATTTGATGGCTTCTGATTCCTCCTGACCATGCCAAGAAACTAAGCTCCTTCAATATAAGTGGTGTTTCGTGACAATGTTTGCAGGACTCACAAAACTCCAATTTTCTGACTACAGCACGAGGTCCCTTAAGGTGGTAATTATTTTTTGGCACATTGGAGTGCCTTGATTCCTCAAAAGTATGCAGGAAACAGGACCAGAAGAGCAAAAATAATGGTGTTCTGTTGCTTGGAATAGTTTGGAGGATTCAGTTGCTCCAGATTTACGAACATGCATAAGATATGACTAAGTATATCCTCATTTTTACGACTGTCAGTATTGAATAATTTATAGGAGCATATCTTCCTCTCCTATTCTGGCGGTGCGATGTGTTATGCAAGACAATCATTTTCCGTGTGATTTGCCGTGCTCGACAGCTTGCACTTTATGCCTGCCTAGGAACAAAGGTTATGCCTCATCCACCCATGTGTGTGTGTGTGTGTGTGTGTGTGTGTGTGTGTGTGTGTGTGTGTGTACAGCGGCCACCAATATTCCTGCTGTCGTCTGTCCGGTCTGTGAGTTAAGTTAGGTTTGGTTAGGTTAGGGTAGGTTAAGTTAGGTTAATATAGGTTCAGAATGAGAGATACCTTGTGTTCTAAATTCGTACACTCTAGACTGGGTAGATATTTTCGTGCCCATACCAGACAGTGTATATATTATATTTAACAACATTTGAGTCACAGCCAGCAAGGACATAAGAGAACTGCAGAACTTTTGTTAACGACTGTACTCTGGCCATAAAGTAGAGGCGTCGTTCTCTTTGACAGGTTATATCCAATCTTCATATCTTACCATTGGGAAAGCTGATCTTGCCCTCTGATAGTTCCAATAAGACACTTTCAGAACCTTCCCCATCGACATAAAAATATTGCACTGGGTTTATTAAAGATACAGTGAGCTAGTTGTGTTTGCATGTGTGTCTATATTTGAGAATAATGATACCAGTTTATTTTAATGTCAAGGGCAGATAATGATAATAGTTTATAATGATACCAGTTTATTTTATTGTCAAGGGCAGATACTGATAAAAGTTTAAGTACCTTTTAAGGTTACTGAAAGGATAAGAGGAGGAACACAACTGTTTGTTACTATCACTGTTACTCACATCTGTTAAAGTTACTCATGTTTTTTTTAATATAACTAATACTCATCTCATGTTTATTACTAGTATTGTTACTCCCATCTGTTACTGTTACTCGTCCCTATCACCGTTACTCCCATCTGTTACTGTTACTCATCCCTATCACCGTTACTCATGTCTGTTATTACTATCACTGTTACTCATGTCCTTGGCTGTGCGTTACGGATACAAAAAAATATATATATATGTTACATCCAATTGAGATTTTTCCTGTTCTCACGGATGCCGGCGTCGATGTCTGATTGGATAATTGGCCTTTGCTTTTACATGTCATGCGCATTGTCACATAGTGCGTGTGTGTGTGTGTGTGTGTGTGTGTGTGTGTGTGTGTGTGTGTGTTTGTGTGTTATGTAATTTTAGATGTAAGTATATATGTCTGCATGCATGTGTGTGTTATGTAATTTTTTATGTATGTATATATGTCTGCACGCATGTGTGTGTGTGTATGTGTGTTTGTGACATTGTATGTGTGTGTGTGTTATGTAATTTTTGCTGTAAGTATATGTGTCTGCATGACCGTGTGTGTGTTGTTGTGTTTGTGTACGTACTTGCCTGTCCTGTTCGTGATTGTGTGTGTGTGTGTGTGTGTGCGTGTCTGTGGATGGTGGTGGCAGGTGCATGTGCAGGATGTATGTGCATGTGTGCCTTGTGTATATGTTAGGTATAGGTCTGTGTGTGTGTGTGTGTGTGTTGCCATTATGCGGATGTATGTGTGTGTGTTTGCAGGCTTTGTGTGTGTGTACTCTTTTTATGATAATTTTCCATACATGCATTCTACACACACACACACACACACACACACACACACACACACACACACACACACACACACACACACACACACACACACACACACACACACACACACACACACATACACACACACACACACACACACACACACACACACACACACACACACACACACACATGTCACCTGGCGTTGCCCTACACCACAATAAGTACAATACTGACGCCTGTAGGGCTTCCAAGAATCCCATTGTCACATGTAAAAGGTCTCGGCTCCAACAACATTATTCTTCGACTTTATTCCTTCATTGTTTGTTTTATTTATTTATATATATAATATATTATAGCCTATATAGTTACCATTAAGGGGACAGTACAGTATTGGTATGTAAATATTAAGCAACTGATTTCTTTTAACTAATCTAAGCAACCTTTTTTTCACTATATATTAAGCCACTATTATTTTCGTTCATTTAGTTGTGTTTCCTGGTGGTATGTAAATAGTAAGCAGCTGATTTCTTCTCATAACTATTCTAAGCAACAGACCAGTCAGTATTCTTTTCGTTCATTTAGTTGTGTTTCCTGACATACTTTAGTTTAGAGGGATCAAGGCTCTCCCCAACCTGTACCAAAAGTGTTTGTAATATTCACTTAAAATTGTCCCAAGAGGATGGATGGTTGGTTGGTTGCTTGATTAGTTGGTTGGTTAGTTGGTTGGTTAGTTAGATGGTTGGCTGATTGGTTGATTAGTTGGGTGGTTGATTGATTAGTTGGTTGGTAGATTAGTTGGTTAGTTAGTTCATTGGTTGATTGGTTGATTGGTTGGCTGGTTGCTTGGTTAGTAAGTTGATTTTATGGTTGGTTGGTTCTTTGGTTCGCATGTTCCTCCTTGTCCAAATGATGAAGGGTGGGCAGGAACTGGGTCTCCTGTTCACTCCCGGGTTGTCGGTAAAGTAATGACAAGCTCTCTCACCACAAAAGTCTCACCGGAGCCCCGTCTAGTAAAGAAGCAGCCAGCGCCCACGGCAGGCACTTTGGTGTGACGTCAGAGCACCACGTGACGTCATGGGGACACCATTTATTTTCACGGTCTGCTTTTTGTTGTTGTTGTTGTTGTTCCTTGCCTCTCCTTCCGTATGGCTCTAAAGGTATTATTGTATTAATGCATTATTGGTCCCCCTCCTTGTGTGTGTGTGTGTGTGTGTGTGTGTGTGTGTGTGTGTGTGCACATCTATACCTCAGAATTTCATCATTTGTCACAGCGTTAGTCCATCTAGTGCTAAGTATTGCATTTTATATAGTCCATGTGCTAAGTATTGTATTTTCATTTTCCTATGTTGCAGAGTTTCTTCTGAATTGGTATATATAAATAATATGATCTGTGGTGAAGCTGGCTGTTATGGGTTTATTTTTAGCTCACTAAGGAACTCACTCACCAGCCACACGCTCTGTAGGTCATCATAATGTTACTGACTGACCTCCTCTCTCTCTACTCATGTCGTAAGGGGAGATTCTCTGTTTGGTAAATTGGAAGCCTACTTAGTCCTCCAAACTATGCCAAGATTCAGACGACCTCAATGTTACAAATGGAGGTGTCTCGTTTCTTGGCATTGCTTGGAGGCATCAGTAGACCTTCAGACTTCAGTTCACCAAGAGAACCCACCATTAATATTGAGTAACAGGACTTGAACAATACGTAAGGCAACACCAGCAAAGTGGGGAAATCTAGAAAGCTGATCATCACCTTCTTGAGAATTGGAAAGGGTAATTGAAGGTGTTAGATAAGACACTATTTAAGGTGTTAGATAAGACACTAGATAAAACACTAGATAAGACACTAGCTAAGGTTTAGATAAGACACTAGATAAGACACTAGATAAAACACTAGATAAGACACTAGCTAAGGTTTAGATAAGACACTAGATAAAACACTAGATAAGACATTAGATAAGACACTAGCTATTTAAGGTTTCTACTAGTGGTTAGAATGAGTTATTTTTTAGGAGGGTCTAAGAATGGACAAGGTTGGGTAGGATTCGAGACACAAGGACAGGGGTTAGACGAGGTTACCAGGAAAAGGTATTAGTAAGTGGCAGCTGAGCCCTCACAGCGGCCTTGACTCAATCTACACACACACACACACACACACACACACACACACACACACACACACACACAACCACACACACACACACACACATACACATACACACACACACACACACACACACAACCGGCTATCCTCCCAACCTACCACCCACCCTTCCTCCCACTCTATCATCCACCCGGCTACACTCCCAATCTACACCCGTCCACCCACCCACCCACCCACACACCCCAACTGGCTACTCTTCCAACTTCCCACTCACCCACCTAACACCCATCCACCCGGCTATTCTCCCAATATACACCCACCCACTCAACATCCATCCACCCACCCACCCACTCTCTCAATATCCATCCACCCACCCACCCACCCACTCAACATCCACCCACTCAACATCCATCCACCCACCCACCCACCCAGCCACATCATTCTCTCGCTAGACACACTCATTACTCGATTTTTTTTTCTTTTATCTCGGCATCTGCAGCATCAACCTTGAACTCGTGTTAGACTTTGTACGTGTGTCATTCCTTTATTATGAAATCTGTGTAAAATCATGTAGTTAATAATATCATTAAAATTGGTAAAAAAAATAAATAAAAATCTCAACATTTGACTCCGGATCACCACCCAAATGTTATCATCCTTAAGAAATAATAATAATAGTGTGTACAAAATATTTTCGTGATTAACTTTAAGGCGTTTATACTATAAAATTTTCACAAATAGCCCAATCGAGGAAGAAGGTAATTTTTTTTTATTATATCGTTAATGGAGATAATGAAAGGTTTAAATGTTGTTTCTTTTAGTTTTATATTTATCTGTGTATATGAAACCTCCTTTATTCAAAGAAAACACACTTTATTTAAACTTTAACCTCTTTAGCTCAGTGGATGCACCTTAATATTTTGCCAAAGTCTGGGGGGAATTTATTACCTTTAGGGAAACTCCCAGTGTCAGGAGATTAATCCAATGTTAACATTTTATACGTTTAAAAATTAATGTGTTTGGATAAACCCATTAATCCTACTTTGCCAGTTGATTTTTGTCTTCTTGTTTTTTCTTCATTTTAAAAAGGGTCGAATATAGACTTTCTCTATAAACCTCTCCAACTCAATTAATCTTTTATTTTTCTGGCTAACCCAAAGAGTGAGTGCCTCTTACTAAGTCCGTCACTGATGTACAGGTTAAGGGGAGAGTATACTTTTGGTACATTGCAGCGCCTTGATTCCTTAAAAGTATGCCAAGAAACAGACCCAGATGAAGAAAAATAATGGCATCCTGTTGCCTGGAATAGTTTGGAGGAATCATTATCTCCAAAACTGTCAGAACAATACCCTCCCCTTAATGCTCAGTGACTAATTATAGTGATATTTACATTTATATGAGAATCAGTGTGTTGGTACAGACACATCACCTCAATAATCACTCTCATAATTATTCGCTACTCAGAATCACACTAAATATATCCACTCAGAAATTATAAAAAAAAACTAATATAATTAACCACAGACAAAAAAGTATAATAACAGACTAAAAAAAAAACTAAACTAAACAGAGCTGCCAAATAATGTTGTTTCAATATCCACTCAGGAAAAAAAAACTAATACAAATAAATAACCACCACAGAGAAAAAAAAAAGTATAACAAACTAAAAAAAAAAATAGTAAAAAATAAAAATAAACCGAACCGCCAAGTAACTTTGTTTCCATATCCACACAGTAAAAAAAAAAAAAAAAAAAAAAAAAAAAAATATAACAAACTGAAAAAAATAAAAAAAAATAATAGAAAATAAAAATAAACAGAGGGTGGCAAGTAATTTTGTTCCTTCTGCCTGGGGTACACAAGGGTGAGACTGGCAATGCCCCCGCGGCCCTATAACAGAGCCACAAGGACGGCCGACACAACACAACGGCATTTGAAGGACTCTTGTAAATTGGCAAAGAGCAGCCGGTCCACTGCTGCCTGGCTCTGTGTGTCTGTATGTGTGTGTGTTGGGGGGATGGTTGGTTAGTTTGGTTGTTTGTCATAAGTGTGTGTGTGTGTGTGTGTGTTGGGGGGATGGTTTGTTAGTTTGGTTGTTTGTCATAAGTGTGTGTGTGTGTTTGGGTGGATGGTTTGTTAGTTTGGTTGTTTGTCATAAGTGTTGTGTGTGTGTGTGTGTGTTGGGGGGATGGTTGGTTTAGTTTGGTTGTTTGTGCTAAGTTTGTACTTGTGTGTGTGTTGTGTGTGTAGTTGTTTGTGCTAAGTGTGTGTGTGTGTATTGGGTGGATTGTTTATTAGTTTGGTTGTTTGTGCTAAGTCTGTATGTGTGTGTGTGTATTTTTTTTTTTGTGTGTGTGGGTGGGAGGGGGGTCTGGTCTGTTGATTATTGTGTGTTATTTATTTATTCATATTGGTGTGTGTTTTCTGTAAAGGTTGTGTTATTGACTCGGTTGTTCTGTTTGGTAGGTTAGGTTAGGTTTTGTTTGGGTAGATAATTTCATCTTGTATTAATTTTTCCACACTGACATTAATTAAACCAAGGTAATGATGACTTCTTGAGAGAGAGAGAGAGAGAGAGAGAGAGAGAGAGAGAGAGAGAGAGAGAGAGAGAGTGAGTTAAGGGAGGGACCAGAAATACACCTTCTAAAGAAAGAGAGAAAACAGAGAGAAAGTGGGAGGGAGGGACAACCTGAAAACACACACACACACACACACACACACCACACACACAGAGAGAGAGAGAGAGAGCAAATTAGGAAAGAGTGTATGAGAGAGATAGAGAGCTAAGTAGGAAAGAGTGTATGAGTGAGAGGAGAGAGAGAGAGAGAGAGAGAGAGCATAGTAGGAAAGAGTGTATGAGAGTGAGAGAGAGAGAGGTAGAGGAAGGCTCCAGCATCTAACGTCACACCAGCAACTCACCTCAGTAAACATCAGGGAAGCGAACAAGTTAACTCGGCTAATTAAATGGTCCTTCTTGAGTCCGTTCCCTCTCGCTGGTCCGTCCGTCCGTCCGTCCGTTCTCATCGGTCCGTTCCCTTGTCTGTCTGTCTGTCTGTCCGTTCGTGTGTGTGTGTGTGTGTGTCCTCATAAAAAAAAACATATGTAACCAAATCCTGTAAATATTTCGTGTCTCTAAAAAAAATTATATGTTTGGTTTACTGTTAATTCCATTTACTTTTTAATATATTTTAATGTTTCTATACTTATTATTATGATATATATCTTAAATGTATGAGGGTTCCTTCCATATAGTTTAATATAGTTTAACTTGCTTCCATATGGTCTAGTTAGTTAGTTAGTTAGTTAGTTAGTTAGTTAGTTAGTTAGTTAGTTAGTTAGTTAGTTAGTTAGTTAGTTAGTTAGTTAGTTAGTTAGTTGGTTGGTTGGTAGAGGCATCGACCCCACACTCACTATAAGCTGTCCTTCCACCACCTGTCAAGGATCTCTGATAATAAAAACATTGAGGAATTATTGTCCACAACTCCACATTTGGTTTATCCTTCATAAATAACAATCGCTGGGGGTATACATGGATGGTCAGTCTCAGGCGCATGCTGTTTACTTGTGCATGGTAATGTGTGCAACGTGTATTTTATTATTGTGTATGTGTGTGTGTGTGTGTGTGTGTGTGCAAATGTAAATATGTTGTTTTACTTGTGCATGGTAATGTGTGTAACGTGTATTTTATTATTTTGTATGTGTGTGTGTGTGTGTGTGTGTGTGCAAATGTAAAATTGTTGTTCAGATTGTGGGGTTTTATGCTCTACACAACTGTTCTCTCTCACATGTATATTGTAGCATGGAAGGACGTGTATAAACTCACTCATTTCACAGTTTAAGTGTATTTATTTCACTACACCACATGAGAGAGAGGAGAGAGAGAGAGAGAGAGAGAGAGAGGAGAGAGAGAGGAGAGAGAGAGAGAGAGAGAGAGAGAGAGAAATCTATATGTGTATGCATGTATAAACGTCTAATGTTGTGTGTGTGTGTGTGTGTGTGTGTGTGTGTGTGTGTAAAACGAGTGCAAACACACACTGGTGAATATGCTGGCTGAGAGTCATATACGGATAGTCTGACTGGCGGACCCTCCCTTCTCTTGGCCCAGACCCGCCCTTCTTACTCCTCTCCCTTCCCTCTCTCCCTCCTCTCCCTTCCCTCTCTCCCTCCTCTCCCTTCCTCCTTCCCTTCCCTTTCCCTTCCCTCTCTCCCTCATTCCCCTTCCCTCTCTCCCTCCTCTCCCCTTCCCTCTCTCCCTCCTCTCCCTTCCCTCTCTCCTTCCCCCCTCCCTTCCCTCTCTCCCTCCTCTCCCTTCCCTCTCTCCCTTGCCTCTCTCTCTCATTTCCTTCCTCTATCCCCTCCCTATCTTCTTATCACCCTTCCTTCTCTCCCTTCCTTCCTCCACACTTATTTTCTCACCCTTAGTTAATTTCTTTCTATTTTTCGTATTTCCCTTGCTTTTTCCTACTTCCATCCTCCCTTCCTTCCTTCGTTCCTTCGTTCCTTCTTATCTATCTTTCTTCATTCCTTCCTTCCTAATTTTCTTCCTACCTTCCTTCCTTCCTTTATTCCTTTCTTTCCACATGTTATTCTCCTCTCCTATCTTTCATCTTATATTCATTCCATTCTTCGTTCCTTGCCTTCTAGTATCTCCTTTTCCTTCCTGCCTTACATCCAGTTTCTCTCTCTCTCTCTCTCTCTCTCTCTCTCTCTCTCTCTCTCTCTCTCTCTCTCTCTCTCTCTCTCTCTCTCTCTCTCTCTCTCTCTCTCTCTCTCTCTCTCTCTATCTCTCTCTCTCTCTCTCTCTCTCTCTCCACCCACACTCTAG
>JAWZYT010004117.1:0-5000 GCA_034508575.1 Petrolisthes manimaculis
ATGTAGGCTGCAGTATTTACCACTTTTAGCTTTCGGTAGCAAACTCTTATGATGCTTAAAACTACATATATTTGAAGTTCACTAAAGCTAACTGTATGTATGTTTGTATGTGTAAAATTTTAATATCATAGAAGAAATTGATTATATAAAAGTTGTAGTATATTATTATTATTATTATTATAGTAGTGGTTGTAATTTGTAGTAGTGGTAGTGGTAGTGTGGTGATGGTGATGATATTGATGATGGTGTGATGATGATGGTGGTGATGGTGATAGTGGTGTGATCACTTAAGAATACCTGACATGTTTGTGAGTGAAATTGTAAGTCCTTGGATCTGTGCGTGTCTTGCAGCGAGAAAATGTGTGTGTGTGTGTGTGTTGTGAGTTTGCCTGAGTGCCAGTTGTGTGCGAGGGAAGTGCCGTAGTGCGAGTAATGGAGTGCGAGTTGTGTGCGAGTAATGGAGTGCTGTAGTGTAGTGTGAGTGAAGTGCAAGTTTGTCTTGAGAACCGTAGTGTAGTGCCAGGCCAATTCTACCACACTCTGCTCACTATAAACCGTATACAGTATTGTGTTGTTGGATACTGTAGTGGTAACATAATAAAAAAATATTTGGTATCTGAAAGTACTTTAGTTTTTGTCAAAAAGTGTCAATGTGTGTCGAAAGTAGTGCAGAATGTGTTAGATTGTACCAGTGTGTATCAGAGTGTCAGAATATATGTGAGAGAGTGCCAGTGTATGCCAGAGAGTGCCAGTCTGCCAGATAGTGCCAGTGTCTGCCAGAGTAGTGCCAGTGTATGCCAGAGAGTGCCAGTGTATGCAGAGAGAGCCAGATATGCTGTGGGCGTCATAACAAAATTTAATTCTTATCAGCATGGATGGTTACCGAGGCCAGCTGAGCCAGGGAGGTCACGTGGCACCCTTGTTGCCCCCCACTCCCTGACCCCCCCCCCCACTACCCCCATTCCTTCCCCCTGACCCCCCTCTCTGCCCCCCTTCCTTCCCCCTCCTGTCCCTCTTCCTTCCTCCCTTCCTTACCCCCTCCTGTCCCCCATCCTTCCCCCTGTCCCCCTTCACTGCCCCCCCTGCTTAACCCTGCTCCCCCTTTCCCCGTTTCATGTATAAAATAAAATTAATGGATAGGATGAGTAATAACAGATGCCCAGTTGGTTTGGATAATAATGGAAGGGTGAGGTTGGTGAGAGTGAGGTGGGGTTGGGAAGGGTGAGGTAAGATTAGAGGCAGAGTGAGTGAGGTTAGATAAGGTTAGATGAGGTAAGATTAGGCAGAGTGACGTGAGGTTAGATTATATGAGGTGAGGTGAGGTAGGGTAGTTTTTTTTTGTTTTTTTTTTTTGTATTTATGTGTATTTATCTATATGTCATCATCATCACTATCATTATTATCATCAGGTCAAGGTCGGTCGGTCGAGTATGTTGGCTGGTGCTTATAAAAAAATAATACAAAAAAAAAAAAACAAAAAAAAAAAACATACATCACAAACACGCATACACATACAAAACACACATACATCACAAACACACACATAACACTCACACACACATACACATCACACACACATCACATCACACACATATACACACACACACACACAAAGAAAAACAAACAAAGCAAACACGCTCTTCGGTTTTGGCTGAAAATGTGTGTGTGTGTTTGTGTGCAAAGATTTCGTGTTGTTGTTGTTGTGTTGTGTTGTTGTATTCTTGTTTGTTGTTGTTGTTGTATTCTTGTTTGTTGTTGTGTTGAATTATTCTTTTCGTTATTTTTTTCTTCCTTCCTTCCTTCCTTCCTTCCTTCCTTCCTTCCTTCCTTCCTTCCTTCCTTCCTTCCTTCCTTCTTCCTCCTTCTCTTCCTTCCTCCTTCCTTCCTTCATTCTTCCTTCCTTCCTTCCTTCCTTCCCTTCCCTTCCTACCTTTATAGATTCCTCCTTCCTTCCCTCCTTCCTTTGATCTCCTCACTCCAGCTACCCCCCTTCCCCCCTCCTATACTCTCTTACTCTCTCCCTCCACTTCCCCCTACTCCTCCTTCACTTACTCTCCCCTCCCTCCCCCCCTTCCTTCTCTTACCTTCCCCTTCCTCCCTGCCCCCTTCCTTCTCTTACCCACTCCCACCACCCCTCCTTCACTTACTCTCCTTCCCCCCCCCTTCCTCCTCCTCCTCCTTACTCCCCCCCTTTCCTCCTCCTTCTCCTCCCCCCCCCCCCAGGCACAGTCAGGAAGCAATCAGTCACCATTATAACGAGTGTGGAGAGGGCAGGAAAGGGGGGGGGGAGGGAGGAACAAACAGAAGAGAGAGAGAGAGAGATAGAGAAGGGGAGAGGGAAGGAAGGAATGAAGATGAATGAGAGTGAGAGATAGAGATAGATAGAGATAGATAGATAGATAGAGAGAGAGAAGGGGGGAAGGAAGGAAGGTGGATGAGAGTGAGAGATAGATAGATAGAGAGAGAGAGAGAGAGAGAGGGGGGGGAAGAAGGAAGGTTGATGAGAGAGAGAGAAAAAAAAACCAGACGTACGTACGGGAGGAAGATAAAACCAGAATAACGCCAACAGAAAGTAACACCTTGAAAGAACGAAAGAAATTAAATTAAAAAGAAAGTAATGAATGAGACACACACACACACACACTTACTTTATAAAAATGTAAAAGATAAGATAAGATAAAATAAGATAAGGACAAGAGAGAATAAAAGAAGCGATAAAAGAACATACATACATACATACATACATACATACATACATACATACACACACGAGTGACTGTATAACTGGGTAAATGTATAATGCCTCACATATTGTATACTCCGTACATACATACTTACATTCATGCATACATACATACATACAGCCGAGGGAAAAACGTATCTATCTATCTATCTATCTATCTATGTATTGAATGTTAAAAGGAGGGTGATTTCTGATTCCTCCAAACTCCCCCCCCCCCACCCCCAACTCCCCCCCCCACCCCCCCCCCCACCCCCCACCCCCCACCCAGAAAAAAAACAAAAAAACAAAAACCCACCACCTCACTATTACTAACAAAGAATATTTTGTTTGGTGAGATAAATGTTGATAGATTCACCAGGTACTTTATTCCTTTCAATAATATTTACCCCTAAAAAGTCTCTCCTCTCTTAGCATTAACTAACTATATCATGTACAGTTGCCCAAAAAGGTATTGCGACAACTATTGATACAACATTAAATATATTAATGTCCATAGTTGTTGTTTGTAGGGATTATAAGTATGTATTACAGAAGGATATGTATATTTCCTTCTGTTATACATATTTATAGTCCCTACAAATAGTTGTGGATATTATTAATTATTACTATGGTTAAAGTTCTATAAAGATTTGTTACAATAGTTGTGGATATTATTATGATTACAGTTCTATAAAGATTTGTTGCCATACTTTTTTTGACAACTGTACACACCATCTTCTCTGGGCGTCATAACATAACATCTCCATCTTGCTCTCACCTTCACTTTATTTTTTATTTACGGGGGTAATTTTTCTTTGGTGGAGTGAGTGCCTTAATTCCTCCAAAGTATATATGCCAGGAAACAGAGAGAATGACGGGGAAAAGAGAGAGAGAGAGAGAGAGAGAGACAGAGAGAGACGGGGGGGGGGGAAGGAGATAAGAAGAAAAATTATGTATGTCTTCCCTGATGTGTTAACTGAATATTTTACCGACACTGATGAAATAAGATGTAATTTTATGTATGTATGTATGTATGTATGTATGTATGTATGTATGTATGTATGTATGTATGTCAGCCTCACATACCCCGCCATCCCGGGATTAAATGATTAAGTTAAAATTTCATCTCGTTTGTAGCAAAATTGGGAAAGTGGGAATCTGAACTTGTATGTAAAGTTTATATGTATGTATGTATGTATATATGTGACTGTATATAACTATTTATGTATACATGTATGTTTGTATTTACTGTATATATGTAATTATGTATGTATGTATGTATTTGTGTATGTATGTATGTACTGTATATATGTATTTATATATTTATGTATGTATTTGTGTATGTATGTATGTAAGCATCTATATATGTATGTATGTATGCTACGCACAAAGATACATACATACAGTACATACAAACATTTCAACTCTAATCGTATTTAGGATTACAGTAGAAAAAAAATCACTAAAAAAGGAGAAAAATATGTATAAGATAAAAAAAATAGTAAGAGGTTGTTCCAAAGAGTGAAAAATTATTGAAAGGAAGGAAGGAAAGAAATTTGAGGAGGAAAAAAGGAAGGAAGGAAAAAAATTAGTGGAGGAAAAGGGGAAGGAAGGAAGGAAAAAAATTAGTGGAGTAAAAAAAGGAAGGAAAGAAATTAGTGACGGAAAAAAGGAAGGAAGAGAGGAAACAAATTAGTGGAGGAAAAAAGGAAGGAAGGAAGGAAAGAAATTATTGACGGGAAACAAGGAAGGAAGGAAGGAAGGAAAGAAAAAAGGGAAAAAATTTATAGAGATAAAATTGAGAAGAGGGTTGTATTCTAGAGAGTAAAAATTGAAATGAAGGAAGAGAAGGAGGGAGGAATGAATGAAGGAAGAAGGAAGGAGGAAGGCAGAAAATGAAGGAGTGAGAGTTGCTAGAGTCCAGATATCATTGTGTTTCTAACTCTCTCTCTCTCTCTCTCTCTCTCTCTCTCTCTCTCTCTCTCTCTCTCTCTCTCTCTCTCTCTCTCTCTCTCCTTTTTCTCTTTCTCTTTCCTTCCTTCTCCTTCCTTCTTTCCTTCCTTCCTTCCTTCCTTCCTTCCTTCCTTCCTTCTGTTCTGTAATCTTTCTATTTTTCCTCCTTCGCTTCCTCCTATCCTTCGTTTTGGAGTACATTGGAGTGCCTTGAGTCCTCCAAAGTATGCCAGGAAACAGGACTAGATGAGCAAAAATAATGGTGTGTCCTGTGCTTGGAATAGTTTGGAAGATTCAGTTGCTCCAGATTTACCAACACAAAATT